>PVJX010004096.1:44206-99088 GCA_004027295.1 Dolichotis patagonum | reverse complement strand
TGAATGTGTAAACACCATGTTGTCTTGCTAGTGTAAGAAAATGAAAGAGTAAATATGGTCCAAAACTTACAATAGATATAGTAAAGGGAAATAAACTGTTATAGATCTTTTTTTTTTTTAATCGGTACCAGGGATTGAATTTAGGACCTCACGCGTGTAAGGCAAGCGCTTATGCCGCTGAGCTAAATCCCCAGCCCCATAAAGGAAATAAACTGCTTGCAGGTAAATTATATTGTTTGATCAATCTTGCATGCCTGTATTTGGTAACCTGAGCAATTACTCTGAGAATAACACTATACAATGTAACAACCATTGTTAAATTCCTATCATCTTGTTTTGAAATCCTATGTTATTATTTTTTGTTGTTGTCATTTTGTTTTTGTTATTATATTTTGTTTGCGTCTTGATTTTTTTCTCTTTAAAATAAAAAAAAGAAAGTAAAAATATAGTGCTAAAAATTAAGATTCAATGGATGCCTCAACAGATTAGACCCAAAGAAGCAACCAGTGAAACGGAAAGTAGAGCTGAGGAAATCTCTCAGATGTGGCAGACAGAGACAGGATGGGAGAGGAGATACCAAAGAGGGCAGAAGCACAGAACAGGGGGACCCAGGAGGGATTCCAGAAAAATGAGACTTCAGGGATAGGGAAGAGTAACACGCCAAGAGTTGATATCTAGGAAATTTCTAGAAATAAACACAGAGGCGCTCTCAGAGCCAGGAGATACAAAAGAATCTAGGAAAGAATAAAAGGTCCCAAATGTGCCAGCTGGGCCCCTGCTGCCTGGTCCGTGCCCCTCTGTGACCACCATGCCCAGGCCTTCCCTCACCGTGGTCCTCTACAGCACTGACCATTTAGCATGCCGCAGATCCTGGAGCTTCTGCCCTGGAGAGAAACAGGGCCAGTGTTTTGTGGCCCCAAGACCACTGGCTGGAGGAAACGGGAGGTCAAGCTGGGGCCCCTGAGAACCTGCAGAGGCCCCGATGAGCATGGGGCCCTCAAAAAAAGAGCCAATTTGGGGAGCTAAGGGGTAGCAGTAGAAGGGAGCGCTTGGCTCAGGGGACAGGAAGAGCAGCACAGTGCTCTTTGGAAGCATCTAGAAGACAATGATGGGAGAAGTGAGGAGTGGAGAGAAGCACAGCTTCAGCTTGAGCTGGGGGTCTTCCAAGGCCAGAGGGAGGAGTCATTTCTAAGAGGACAGATCCCAGAGTAGGGCAAGCGGGTCTACAGCTCTGGTTACACGTGCAGGAGGTGCAATTCTTGCTCTGGCCACAGCTGGGAAGCTCTGCAGTCCAGCTCCCCCAGGGAGGAGCAGGCTGGGCTAGCCAGGGCCACCTACCTGTGTGCCCACCAGAGACCAGCAGATCTCCCACTGTGCAGGAACAGGGCTGTGGCTTTGGGCAGCCCTCCCAGCAGGCCTGCACACACGGGAAGGGAACCCTGCAGAAGGGGAGAGGCCAGAGAGATCCCCAGCTCTCCTAGGGAACGGGCTTAGGGAATGAGCTGCCCGACTTGTGTTTTATCTTCTACAGCATCTTTTACATCTTTTCAGTAGCATCTTTTACAGTAGCATCTTTTCAGTAGCAGGTGAAAGGGCTAAGAGTGTAGCTCAATGCTTAGCACAAACGAGGCCCTAGGTTCAATCCCCAGGGCGAAAATAAAAGAGAAAGAATTCAGTAGCAGGTGGTTCTTTCCCTAACATTCATTCTCATTTAGTTTTCTGAATAATATGTTCATTGCAGAACATTTTTAAAAAGTTCATTGCAGAATAATATTTTGTGATTCTTATTTGCATCCTGCTTTATTGCACTCCATTCTTCTCTCTGCTGTATTGGCATCTTACTATATTATAGACTGGCATCCTTGTCTTTTCCAATTCATTGACATATGAGCATGTGCCAGTGTTTATTCAACTATAGAATGAAATGTCATGCACCGTTGTTAATAGCTACATTAATGACATTGTGTAGCCTGACAAAATGCATTTAAGCCACTTTCTAGTGCTGAATGTTTAGGCTGCTGCTGTGCGTGCTATTTTACATGAGAAACATATTTAGCTACGTTGTCTGTTGTTCAAGGCCCAGTTCAAATCGCAGCACCTCCTCTGGAAAGCTTTCTCAGCTATTTCAACACCCAGCAATATCTCCCTCCTGTGAACTATAATAACTGTGGTTATCTGACATAGCTTAGCACACAGTCATGTGCTCCTGTCTCACAGGTGTTCTGTCTCAGGGCTAGAACTCTGCTGCACACATCCCTGGGAGCTTCCCAGCACCCTGCACACAGCAGGCACCTAATATGCACTAGTGTCCTAGAAGCCAGATCCCTTAGACTGTATGAGCCTGATCAGCTCTATTTTGCAAAGCCAAGACCGTAGGAGCCCACAGTGGCCTAATCTGATATTTTCCTTCTTTTCTGTTCACTGTAAAAAGGCCCCTACTGTCCAATCCTAACTTTAAAGGCCCAGTCTCTGCCACGCAAAAACCCTGAATTTTTGGCCAGGACCACTGTGACTAGAGCTGTCCCAAGGAGACTACAGCTTCATGAAACCAATGACTGGTGGTCACCCCCCACCCACCTCTGTACCAGGTCTGCGCAGTGGGGTGGACGGGTGCCACACAGCTGGGGCTCCAATGCCAGTCACTGCAGTGGTCCAGCAGGGCAGCCAAGGCCTGGCTTGACTTCCTCAGTGGGCACACACCCAGGACAGCACAAGGTAGTTGGCGCAGAAAGCCCTACCTTGGGAACCCCACTCCCTTCCCCTGAGAAGGCTGCCTACTCTTCCTTCCCAAAAATGCCTGCCTGGCCCATAGGGGCAAGAGTTTGTAATCTCTGGTCCACACAGGCCCAAGTCCAGACTCTCCAGCATGGCCTTCCAGGCTGTCTGCCTGCTGTCCCAACCCTCACTGCCTCTCCCATGCTGCAGTGACAAGGGACACCTGTATCTTCTCTGCTGCCTCCTCCCCAGCGAACCTCCCCCACCCCACTCCTCAGCTGCTCCTCCACACTTGGCCTATCTGGATATGATGAAGCCATATATGTCCCTTTGTCCTGTGATGTCCTAAGATAAGAGCAGTGACACACCATGGATATTTGTCACTTTGTACTAAACTTCCCAGTCAAATCAGGGTGAGCAAGCCCAGCAGAGGCCTAGCTGGCTCACACCTGGAGGAGGTAGTTTCAGCCATAGAGGAGTTAGGACCCACCTCCAGCTTTCGGGGATGAGAAAACATTAAAAACAATAGCTGCCATTCACAGAGCTCCCTGCAAGCCATGCATCTAAGTTACTACCCTGATGAGGCAAGATACAATTTCCGTACTCATCCACAGGTGAAAAAATGGAGGGTCAGGCAGGTTAAGCAGTCTGCTTAGGTACCAGGCTAGGAGGTGGCAGAGTGGAGATTCATACCGAAGTCCCTATCACCCTGGCTGCCTATCAACCACAGTATCAGTATGGCAGAGAGCCCTGAACATTGAGATAGGCACAGCCATATTCACAATCAGTGCAGGAATCCAGAATCTTTTACCAAGAGGCTACAGCCCACAGTTCACCAGTCCAAGGACCCCCAAAACTTCCCTCCAAAAGCAGCAGCAATCTTCAAGTCTGTTCACTGGTAGAAGAGACGCCTCTCCCACCTGAGCTAAATGTAGCAAGCACCTCTGTATGCTAACACGGTACCTGACACCGCTTGGGCTTTGGAGTGGGGTGGGGAGGAAGGGGTAAAAGACCGCAGGGTCCTTGTCCTCTGGGAACACTGAGTGGGTGCTATGGAGGAGGAGAGGAGCAAGGGACAAACAGGCTAGGGCTGAGGGCTTCCTAGAAGAGGCAGTGCCCAAGCCCATCCTGAAAGTCAAGTGTCTCTGAGTTTCTGGGCCCACTAGCTCCTGACTCAGGAGTTTGCAATCCAGATACACCTTAGGGCTGGCTGTTACGGTTGATACATTGTGTCAACTTGAGAAGTTTAGAAGTTTAACTAAGAGACTCAGCAGGGAGCCAGGATTCTTACTTTGAAAATATCCTCATACTGTGCTAACAAGAGGGCCCAGAGATTTTGTGAGTGCTACATTTGCCCTGGGGCACTTTGGGTAGCCTGCATACAACCTAAGGGAGGAAAAGAGGTTTGCTCTTTCCCCTTTTTTCCCCCTTTTGCTCTGGGCACTTTTGCTGGCTGCTGCCTTGAAGTGTTGCCCCTGTGCCATGCCACCCTGCCTTGGAGCCAGGTGATTATGGACTGAAACCTCTACACAAAGCAGTAAGCTAAATAAACCGTTCCTTCCTGCCTTCATTTTGGATGTCAAGTATTGTGTCCCAGCAACAGTAGAAAAGTAACCAAGACACTGGCTGCTCACAGCAGCGCTCTAGCTTCCCAGGGCCTTTGCTCTAGCACTAAGTATCATGGAAACACTCCTATGCCAGACACACTCCGCTACTTGCCTGCGGAATTCCTCCCTGCCTGCCACAGGCCGCCTGTCCATCTCACCATCATCCCCAGGGGAGACTGTGCTCTCATCCGCTAGGTTGCCATGACACATCCGTGGCTCTCAGCTGGCACTTCCATTCCAAGGCCACACACACACACCTCATGCACACACAGGGAGCTGCAAGATCTCCCCTGCCAACTTTGTCATAAACAGCTGCTGAACTCAATCAAGCAGGATGCTTTGCCTAAATGCTTCGAGTCTCCGCATAACCACCAGGCTAAAATGTTATGACTGATTCAAAGTAAAGACATATATGACACAATTCAGATGAAACAGTATAAGGTAAAGGGGCTTCCTGGCTGAGTGAACCCAAAAACCCACTCTACCTTTACCCCTCCTCCATTCCCTCTTCAGTCACACCTGGCAGGCACTATTCATCACGGGGAAATTGTGACAATTCAATGAGGTGACAATCTTGAGGCACTGACAAGGCCAGGGTGAACCTGGCACTGCAGCTTGTCCAAGGACACACACACCTTGTCATCTCCATTCAAAGGCAGGCAGACAGGCTCCATCACCTGGTGTTTTTCAAAATCATTTGGCCATGAGCCACAGCAAGAAGTAATCCTTACACTGGGGCCCAGAATACAAAAAGTATACACGGTTGCCACCACCGCAATAAAAGTCCCACGAAACACTTGTGCTCATGGCAAGGGTGCACACAGAGGTTGTCTCTTTCATCTCTTTCTATGTCATTTCAGACAGACCAGAAACCACCAATAGGGTGGCCAGAAAAGGCCTGCCCGCACTCACCCAGCGTGTCAGAGCCGCTCTCCACCGTCTCGTTGACCTTCCTCGCAACTCTGGCCACGGCCTCACCCATCTTCTTCAGCATGCAGACTCAGGTGTCCTGCCGCCAGCTCCCAGGCTGGTCTGCTGTTCACAAAGGAGCCTTGCCTGGTGAAAACACAGGGCTGTCAAGCACTCACCTGCCAGCCTGAGACCACCCCCAGCACCCTCCTCTCCAGATACCCAGGCTGCCAGGAAGCCCACAGGGAGAGGCCCAGCCACTCATCTCCTGTCAGGGGACCCAGAGCCCAGGCCACATCCAGCTTGGCCTTTGCAGGGACTGATCTGCCTGTCACAGGGCGAGGGCAGCTGGACAGCTACTTTTCTGGGAGGATCAACATATATGACCTCACCAGACACAGGGCCCCTGGCTTGAACCAGCAGTCAGGCAGGTGCGAGGACTCAGGTGTGCACTGGCCTGTGACTCAGTGGGCAGGGTGTTGAGGAGGAGGCACATCCCAGCCAGCGCAGGGAAAGGCACATCCCAGAGCCTCTGAGTCAGTGGCCTACTCCAACTCCTCCAGCTCCCCTGTCCTCCTCACCCAGATTTGCCAGGCACCTCTTCCATGGCAGAAGTAAGGACACCCTGGCAAACTGGAGCCGGTGACCTGGCAGGTAAGAAGTCTAGGAATTCCCTCCCCACGTGCCAAGAGCAAGGAACGGTTACAGCCTTGGCCTGCAGACCTGATTCTCAGCCTGATGCCAGTGCTAGCTGCAAGAAATAGGGAGGGACCAGAAATGGGAGAAGGAAACTGGATCACTAGGGAGCAGAGGCTTGAAGAAGAGTGAGTAAGACAAAATTCTGAGGTGTCAGACATAAAGACACAGAAATGTCCCCAACTCCCTGTTTATGGAAGAGAAGGAAAGTAAGGCATCGGGTGGCTAAGCGACCTGGCTAAGGTTGAAGGGAGTAAGGGAGTTTGAAGAAAGGTCAGACCAGCTGCACACCCAGTGTTCACTGGTTTACAGAAGTCACCCACACAACCAGCAGCAGCACCCCAGGAGAGAGGAAAGAACTGACGCCAAGGTCGGTGTCCTCTGACTGTGCCACAGGCCTGAGCCTCACTTCACAGGTAGCTCAAGCTGTTCCAGGGAATTGGCTGAGGGCAGAACAGGAAGGACAGAGTGGAGGGGCATGGATGGGCACAGCGCACCAGGCTGCTGCAGGCACCAAGAGAGTGCGGACAGGCTTGGGGCAGGGCAGGCGCCCACAGAGGCAGTGGTGCACCATACATGTGTGTTTCAACAAGGAGGCCGGCCCTGCAGGTCTGAGACCACGCTGCAGTGGGAAGAGACTGCATCTGGAGATGGCCCAGTGCCCAGCTCTCCACTCAGCAGCTGAGAAGCCTTGACAGTTTAAGTGCTCTGAGCCCAGTTCCTTGATCTGAGCAAGAGATCTAGTGATACCTTGCTGAGCTCATGAGACTGATCAAAACATACAGGCCCACCTGGCCCAGAGTCCAGGACATGTAAACAGCCAACAAATGCCACTTAGAGGACACACAAGCACACGTGCAGTCTACCACCTGTGTAACCCTGAACAAACAACTCAGTGGACTCATCCTTAAGGAATGAGTAGAATTCCCATCTCTCCACCTTCAGAAAATCTTGCCTGATGGCTCCAGCCCTGGTGTTCTCTCCTCCCTCTGAGGTTCAGTAGCACTCAGTGACTTAGTGTAAGTCACCTGCATTGTTTATGAGCTTTAGTGCACTCATAGGCACGTGCCCATACAGCACACTCACACTTGCCTCCCCCAATGGGCTATGAGCAGATCAATGCTGTGCTTCCTCCTGCCCTCTGCATCCCACCAGACACAAGTGCTTAGTATCCCCCACAGGGATAATGATGGTCAACAAACAGCACTCGGGTTTCCAAGCTAAGTACCAAAGACCCCTTACAACAAATCCAAGACCCAGTCTAAGTGGGAAAGGGTTCCTACAGGAACCAGAACCCAACCACAGGGCCCCAGGACAACTCCACAGGGCTCCTTGAGGTATCTGGTCAACCCCACATGCACAGTGGTGGTAGCCAAGAGTCAGAGGACCTCCTAAAGAAGATAGACAGGAACCATGGGCCCCCTGGGTCTGATCTGGGTTTGGGCACTGCAGCTAGATGGCACCTCATGTCTCAGGCACTGTAGGAGGGCAAGAGGCTTACGAAATTTCAAGGAAAGAATTCCAAATCTCAGAGTCCCTTCAACATGGGGTTTTGGCTGCTGCACCCCATGACCCTTATGCACCCCACTTCCTCTTTTCCCAGAGTGTGCATTGTGGTACAGGAAATGCTTAAATCTACCATCTCCCGGGTACCTCCTGTACTACCCGCACTGCAGAGGAAAGGGGCACAGACAGGTAACACAGAACTGAGAGGCAGAACGCATGGAACACTGGCACAGCAGTGGTGCCAGGCCTAGACAGCCATGGCAGCATGTGACTGGGGGTCTCCCTGTCAAGCCATCCTCTGAGGAGAGCAGAGTTTTGGAAAGTTCTGTGCTGTGAAGCAGCTTCACTCATAAAATGGAAATACCACCTTTCTCAACAGCATGGCTGTGAAAAGTAACTAATATGTCTCTCCTGAGGAAGGACTCTGCAGACCCTTAGGCTTCCCACGTGAGGAGACTATCAATAATAGACTCCTGACCAAACACATGCAGACAGGAAGTCTGGATATAACTGAAGGCCCAAAAAGAAGCTGTTCTGCTTGGCAGGAGCTGGCACTCCTCTTGTTCAGCCAAATCAGGACCTGGATTCAAAGTTGGGTCGGGGGTTAAGCCCTGACCATGACCCTCTGGCCCTTACCAGCAAGAACACTGTCTTATCTGCAGTCCCCACATGTCTGCAGAGGAGCTGCTGCAACACCGTGTCCGCACCAGCTGCTCCTATATTTAGTTACCGGTGCGGTCAGTAGGGAACTTTAGAGCCTGGCAGAGGCTCTGGCGGCAACCCGAGCCTCTGAGCAGTGCGTGCAAGCTGCCCCCAGGGCTGCGGCTGGCCAGGCCTTTCGACCATGCCAGTCAGAAGCGAGCAGGGAGGTGTGGGGCGGTGGGCTTCCTCCGACCCTAGCACCCCCAATGAGGTCCACTCGAGGCCAGGGCAGCATTGACCCACTTTCCCACCCAGGGAAAAGAGCCTGCTAGGGCGTGAGCGGGACGGGCCGGCGCCTTGTTTTTGCACACTGGGATGTGGGGAACCGCAAACGAGCTCCCTAACTGCGCTTCTTTGCGAGCGCCCCCCAGGACTGTGCGCGGGCTGGGCCAGGGTTGCGGCACCTGCCCCGCAGGGGTCTCCCTCACCCCCACGTCGGTAACCAGCGGCTTATAACGCCGGTGTTAGCACGCCGGGCAGGGGAAGACTGAGAATAAAACCGACAGAGGAGCGTAAGCTGGTGACTGCGGGGTGCAGGGTCCGGGATCTGGGGACCAGGGGTGCCGGGAGCCCTTTCTTGGGCGGTTGCTTGCAGCTCCCCAGAGCGGAAGCAAACCCCTAAAGTGTGGTTTCGGGGGCCAAATACACCAGCAGTCTCTCCCAACACTGGCGCCGCCTCCCTCGGGGAACGGCGGCCCCCAGCCCGCAGCGCTTCTCGGCTCCCCGCTCCCGAGCCAAGGGACCCCGTCGCACCGCTCGGCCTGGGCCGTGGAGCCGCAGCTGGAGCGCGGCAGCTCGGTTCCACCTGGGGGAGGGGAGGGGAGCCGCGAACACCGAGACACTCCACTCCACCTCTCCCCCAGCCCCTGCAACGCCAGGCCGCAGACCACGTTTACAGCGCGGGGCACGAAGCGCGTGGCCCGGATGCGGGCCGCTTTCGGCTCCACTTACGGCGACAATGCCTCCTAGCGCCCTGCGCTGCGCACTCTCGCTGCCTCGGCCGCCGGCGGCGCCCCATGCGATTTCCCAGACTGCGGGGCGGGGCGCCGGGGGCCGAAGGCACCGCCTCAGGGCCGTTCGACCAATCGCTGTTTCGGAATGGGCACCAGGGCCCGTGAGTGCAACCAATCAGCGAGCCGCCCCGCACGCGCGCTCCCGAAAGCAGGGAGGAACCGCTTTGTGCGCGGCTTCTAAAGCGAAAACGCTAGGGTGTTGGTGATGTTGACCTGGCCTGCAAAGCGTTCCAGGGTCATGGGGACTGAGGGTCGGGTGTGATTTTCTGGGGAAAATGGAGCTTAGTCAGGTTGAGGGATACTTCGAAAAAAGTGAAGATGAAGCGGGTGGAGAACTTTTCATATGGCACCCTGGGGCGCCCACTCAGGTGTTTATAGAAATTCTACCCGGTTACTTAACCATCTCTGGAATCCAGTATTCCTATCTATAAAATAGGAAGTGAGGGAGGCCAGGTGTGGTGCCGCGCGCCTGAAATCCTAGCACTCAGGAAGCTGAGACAAAAGGATCGCAGCAAGCTGGAGGCCAGCTTGGGCTACAAAGTGAGTTCAAAGCCAGCCTGGACGACGTAGGGAGGCCCTGTCTCAAGAAAAAAATAAAAATAAAAAGTCGAAAAGAAAATTTAAAAGGAGGGGACTGGGGATTTAACTCAGCAGCACAAACGCCTGCCTGACAAGCACAAGGTTGTAAGTTCGATCCCGGGTTAAAAAAAAAAAAAGCAACAAAATAAAGAAGTAATTGATAATTGACATATATAGACACATACTTCTTAAGCTCATTGTGGAGACTGTGTGCAGCACTTAGTGCTGTGCTCATGCCTGAAAAGGTAACTGCCTCCCTGTCCTTCCTTTAAGGAAGATTCCCTATACCCTATTGCCGTTAGTCCAAACACCAGAGCTTGATAGTTGGTAAGTACTGATGTCATATTTGTGCATAATAGAGCACCCTAAGACTTAAAAGCAGCTTGACACAACTACTTATTTAATTCATGGCTTCTGGGGTCATTGTTTTAGGCTGGGCCTAACTGGGAAGCTCTTCTAGCCTCAGATGGATTCCCCAGAGCATCTAGGGTCATTTGCCGGGCAGACAGCAACCTCTGCTTCTTGCCCTCAATGAGGCAAGTGGGCCACAGAGCTCTGGTCTTCCAGTGGGAACAGCTCGATCACATGGAGTTTCAGGAGTAAGCGTGTACCTCCTTGCATGATCCAGTCTCCAAAGAGGCGCTTCTTCATTTTTACAGTTGTGTGGACAAAACCAAATCACAAGCTCAATTCAGGTTCAAGGGTGGGAGGACAGCAGAGTCACATGGCAGAGAGCCTGAGGGTGGAGATGGGGAGAGAACTGGGCTCAAGTTCCTGTCTCCACCACTGCTCAGTGAATAACCAACCCCACAATATCATGCACACAGTGACCATTCAGTAAATGACAACTCTGAATCTTTTGATTGCAATGGCTATTGCTCCCTGCAAAGCAATTGTGACCCTTAATCCTGATACATCAACTTCACTGGATTGAGAAATACCTAGTAAAGAATGCTCCTGGGTGTGTCTGGGTAGGCCCTGGAAGTAAGGCCTTGAATGTTTTGATCCCTTGTACCCATTCCTCTCTGGCCCTCGACCTCTCTTCTGCCTCCCACCACCATGAAGGAAATAGCCTTGCTCCACTGTACCCTCCCACTCTGATGGTCCTCCCTTGAGAGCCGGATGACCCTGGACATCTCTGCCTCCTGTGCTTCCACCTCTGTCCAGAGCTGGGTTACCCACAGCCAGGAATGTAGGGGGGTCCCATAGCAGAAAGCAGTTGAAGAGGATATCTTCTTTTTCACCTCCTCCTCCTCCTCCTTTTATTTTGAGACAGGGTCTCACTATGTAGTTCAAACTGGCTTTGAACTCACTATGGAGCCCAACTGGCCTCAAACTCGTGGTGATTCTCCTGCCTCAGCCTCCTGAGTGCTGGGGTCACAGGTGTGTGCCACCACACCCAGCAAGAGGATTCCTCCTTGAAGTCCCTTTTCAAGTAGACACAGCCAGGTACAGGGTGCCCACGATAAGCCCCCTGCTAAGCACTTCAGCACTTGCAAAATGAGAAAGAAACAGTCAATCACCCTCAGGGTGGCACTTCTGCTGCACTGTGGGAAGTAAGATTTGCCCAAAAATGATTTTTTAAAAAATAGTGTTTTGGAAGCTACATTGTCAGGCGCCTTCCAGTTTTACTAGATCTCAGCCCCATCCGGTGGTGAATTTGAGTTACTACCACAGACCCAGAGAGCCTGCTCCGTCAGCACATTTTCCCGACTCAGGATGCAGCGCCATCGCCTGGGTTCCTTGAAATAGGCATGATGCGTCACCGACACCAGAGAAATCAGCACACCCTGCAACTCAGCGACCCACAGCCTGGCAAGGGTTTGCGAGCACCTTCTGCGTATCTTCTTTTCTTCCTTCTTCTCTTGGTATTGGAGATTAAACCTGGGGCCTTCACACTTAGCTCCCCAACCCTTTTTGTTTGTTTATGCTCATTGGTTGTTTTAAGACAGGTTCTCTCCATTATTCAAATTAGCCTTGAACTCACCATGTAGCCCAGGCTAGCACTGAATTTATGATCCTCTTGCCTCGCTGAGATTACAGGTGTGCACCATTACCCCCAGCTTCTGCAGCCCTCTAAAAAAAAAGTTTTTCTTTTCAGACAGGATTTTTGTTTGTTTGGTTGGTTGGTTGGTTTTTGTTTTGTTTTTGAGATAGGGTCTCACTATGTAGTTCAGGATGGTCTTTAACTCATGGCAATTCTCCTGCCTCAGGCTCCCAAGTGCTGGAATTACAGGTGTGCACCACCAACCCAGCCAGAGACAGGGTCTTTCTCCTATCCATTGATTTGCTTTTTAATTTTAAGATGTCTATTTTAAAAGAAACATTATAGCACTCCCACAAAGGGAAACTTTATATTGTTGTAGAATTCAAGAGATCAGAGAGACCAATGGGAGAAAAAGGAGGATTTATTTTCTAGATTTTAGATGCACACTGACTGTGCTGAACTCACATTCAAAGTGCTGGGCACTAGAACAAAAGAAAGGTTCTAGTTTCATACAGTTGGTAAAGGGGTCTTCAGAAACCGGTGGAGGGGGGCAAGTGAGGGTACAGAAGCAAGACAAAGCAATTAATAACTTATCTTTGAAAGAAAGCAGAGCCTTAGGAATCCTGCAAGAACAAAATGACAGTGGAGAAATGCAAAGTAAAACAATACTGAGATTCTACTTTATCCTGGAAAGAATGGCTAGTATCAAGAAATCAACCAATAACAAATGTTGGAGGGGCTATGGGGAGAAAGAAATCCTTCTCTACTGCTGGCAGGAGTGTAGACAGGTGCAACCACTCTGGAAATCAGTGTGGAGATTCTTCAGAAAACTAGGATAGGTGGTCCCATTTGACCAAGTTATTCCCCTTCTGGGTATCTTCCCAAAAGAATTAAAAACATTGTACTACAGTGATATATGTGCACCCATGTTTACAGCAGCACAATTTGTAATAGCTAGATCTTGGAAACAACCTAAATGTCTATTAACTGAAGAATGGATAAAAAAGATGTATTTTTATACAATGGTGTACTACTCGGCCATAAAGAACAATAAACGAGATTTTAATAGGTAAATGGATACAACCAGAGACCACATTCCTAAGTGAAATAAATCAGAATAAATATATTTTCTCCCTAGTATGAGCTGAAAGAAATAATATATATTATATAAACTATATATGTATAAAAGATAGTTAATATAGTTATACTACTAATTTCTCTTAGTTCATTGAAAAGAGAAGTTTGTGTTAATAATGTTTGAACAATTAAATATAGCTATCTTGTATTCTCAGTAATTAAAGATAACAATACACAACGTATTAATCATTTTTACCCTCTATTTTGTTTTGAAATTTTCTTTCTTTCTTTCTTTCTTTCTTTCTTTCTTTCTTTTTTTTTAATAAGAACCCAGCCCCTTCCTGTGAGTCAGCACCATTCATGGGCCACTGGAAAGAAAACAAGAAGCCAGTCCCTTTGTGTGAGTCAACACCATGCCCTGGCCACGGGGAGGAAAACCAGGCACCAGGCCCTTCCTGTGAGTCAGTCCCAGCTGTGGGCCATGGGGAGAAGAATGAGAAGCCAGTCCCTTCCTGTGAGTTGGTGCCATTTGTGGGCTGCAGGGAGGAGAACCAGCCACTAGCCCCTTCCTGTGAGATGGCACCAATCGCAGGCCACAGGGAAGAGAACAAGAAGCCAGCCCCTTACTGTGAGTCTGCCATTCACTGGCCATGGGGAAGAGAACCAGACACCAGCCCCTTCTGGTGAGCAGGCTGGGGAACAAAAAGAACCAAGGTCTCCCCCCCCACCTCCACCCCCGCTCTAAGGGACCAGCTGATCCAGACAAACACAGGCTGTGATGATAGCTATTGAAGTAAAATACAATTTAATGTGTGTAATGTTAAGTGTTTCACTGACTTTGCAGACCTAAACCTGGTAGTCTGATCATCTATTTAGAAGATAACAATATGCAATATAGCATCTATGGGGGATCTTCTTCTGAAGGTGGTGGCCATTGCTAATTTCCTTTTATCTTGTTTTAAAGTCCCATATCATTTTCATTGTTTTGTTTGGTTTGGTTTTATTCTGTTTTCTCTTGTTCAATTTTATTATATCTGTGGTGTGGGCAGCTATTTCAAAGATTAACAAGATATATTATGGTAACCATTTTGGATTTACTATTATCTTGTTTTGAAGTCTTGTATTGCATTCATTGTTTTGTTTTTATTGGCTCTATTCTGTTCTGTTTTGTTTGATTTTACTATGTTTGATGGTATGGGCAGCTATTTTGGAGACAAGAGGCATTATGGTAGCCATTGTTGATTTCCTATTGTCTTGTTTTAAAATCCTGTATGACTTACACTCTTTTGTTTTGATTGGCTTTAGTCTGTTTTATCTAGCTTGGTTTTATTATCTTTAAAGTCAAAAAAATTTAAATAAATAAATAAAAGAACAAAATGATATAAATGATGTTTACAGGACATAGTTCCCAATCTTATCTGCTCCAGAAAAAAAAAGTTATAACTACAGGGGAGGAATGGGGGAGTTTGAGGGAGATTGCTCTTTAAGTCCCACTTCATTCCCCCCTTTGATGCTTTCTATAATACATTTTAATACAGAGCATCACTATCATTAACATTTACCTTGTTACAGGTGGGGGTTGGCTTCCCTATTGGGCAGAGGGAGAATTACAACAAAAAGGAAAACAGACATATATATGTCCATGTTGAACCTTGAGCTTCAGCCATGCATAGACTGGTCAGCTTCTGGGGTGACTAGAGCAGGGCTGTCATCTCCAGTGACAGTCCAATCTTGTCACAGGATCAGCTGGTTCGGGTGGTCTGGATCCTGCTGGCTGGTTCACCTATCTTGGGCCATTAGCTTCTGTCAACTGTGGGAAATCTGAGGGACAATTCCTGTAACTTTAACAGCAGTAGAGGTGGACAAGATTAAAATATGGGGCCCGTCCCTGAGGAATCCAAGAATTTTTGGATTTTATTTTTTTAAACCAACACATCTAACCTCAGGTTTAAGGGTATTTTGGGTCTGTCAGGCTTATGGCCATTCTTTCCTGTACCCAACCATGAATAGTTTACATGGCTATTTTCAAAGCCTGCATCCATCTCCTCAGAAACAATTTCCTTAGTTTACAGGGATTTCCTTTAATTTGACCTATGATTGGAGGTGGCCAGCCAAATAGGACTGTATAAGGGAAATACCTCCATTGGCTTGGTGAAGGTGCACTGGACTCGGAGGAGGACTTTGGGCAGGACTTGGTCCCATCTCCAGTAGTTTTCTTGGCAACATTTTCTCACCATTTGTTTAAGTATCCAGTTCATGTGCTCCAGTTTTCCTGGACACTATGGCTGATATGGTGTGAAGTTTCTATTTCATTTTTAACATTTGTGTGAACCCCTGGACACCAAGGTTGGGCAATCCAAATCTTGGGATGATGTCTCTTAACAGTACCCAAGTTATCTTTTATGTATTTTCTGCTCAGGTGGGAAAAGTTTCTATCCATCCTGAGAAGCTGTTGGCAAGCATCAACTCACTCGAGGCAGTTCAGAGGTCCCACCAGAGAATTTCCGTCATTTCTCTTTGATATAATTTCCAGATTTCTGGGCTAACCATGTCTTTTTATGTGGATAGTAATTTGGGGTCTTTGGGAGAGGGAGCTCTGGAATGAGAAGCATAGCTAGGGTTCCCCTTTGTGGGGCTGTCATAGGGGCCTGCTTTGCTTCCCTGTCTGTCTTTTGGTTTCCTCTGGCTGCTAATGTTCCAGTTCTCTGGGGCCCCTGCAATGTATAATGACCACTTTTCTTGAGGCTCATACAGTACCTAGGAGTTATAAAATCTTTTTTATACTTCTTCTCTTTTCTTCCAGCCATGAGGAGCCCTCTATCATGTATTTGAAATCAGTACAGATGTTAACCTTTTTGTCTTTTGTCAGCAAAAGAGTCCTTGTCAAAGCTTTTAGTTTTGCCTGCTGGGCTGAGGTTCTGGTAGGCAGATGCTGGGCCTCTACCACAGAGTCAAGTCATCATTGCATACCTTGTCTGTTAGACCCTTTTTAGTGTAACCATACCATCATGTGGGGGTGTCGCTGAGCTGGTAGGTGAGTCAAGAGTGTTTATCGTCTCTAAAGTTATGCAAGAATTTTCACATAAGAGCCCCTGATAACAAGTCATCCTCAGATTTGACAACCAATGGTGTCTTCTCAGGTTCATTAAGGTTATGACTGATTGTGGTACCCAAATGGTCAGTTATTATCCCAAGGTCAGCTTGTTAACTTTCTGCATCAGCAGGGCAGTGGCAGCAAGTGTCTTGAAGCATAGGGGTTATCCTAGGGCCACAAAGTCTGTTGTGACAAGTTAGCTGTTGGACTGAAGGAAAAATTAAAATTTTAAATAAAACCTGCCACAAAAGCCTGCCAAAAGAGCTTGCCAAGGATACTGCCAAGAACAGGCAGACATGTCCATGCCCAGACAAGCCTGGTAACAGAACATTTCTTCCATCCTGTAACCCCTGTCTTTACTACTTTTGTATAACTGAGGCTTTACATTGTAACAGAACATTACTTCCTTTGTATAACTATACTTTGAATAACTGATTGGCTTACAATGTAACCTGAAATATTTAAACTCCCTCAGCAGCCTGTGATGTCACCCAACCCTCCAATCATAATGCACTAAATCTGCCTCTGTACTTCCCCATTGATGTCCCCATAAAAGCCCCAAAACCCCACCAAGAGCAGCTCTGACTCTTTGGAGAGATCCCAGTCAAGCCCACCAGTGGAATAAACTGCCTCCTAAACCTCCTCAGTGCTGTTTCTTCTCATGTCTGGTCTGTTTTCCCTAACAGGACAATGTTAGGATCCCATGACCTGGCTTAAGACTCTTATCGCCTTTTTTTGTCTGTGGACACAGAAGGAAGGCTTTGTTATCTGTCAGTCCTAAGGGTGGTGCCTGAGTCAGGGCCTTTTTATCTGTTTAAATGTTTTCTTCTGTCAGATTTCCAGAGGAGGAGCTCTTTATTTCCTCCTTGGGTGGCTCTTCAGAATCATTCACCTTTACTTGTTGGCTCTCCAGTCCCATTCAGGCTTTTCATGCGCACATGTAGTTTTTGTCTGCTGTTGTGTCCATTATTTTTTTCCTGCAGCTTGGAAGTTGTTGCATGTTGTTCCTGCAGGTTGTGATTTAGCTGTGTACTCCTTTTTTTGCAAAGGAGGTATCTTAGTTACTTTTCACTCATCGCTGAGACAAAATACCTGATGCCCAAAGTTGGGAAAGGAAAGGTTTATTTCTTACAGTTTTTGGAGGTTTCAGTATATATTCAGTTGGCCCCAAAGCAGGGTGGCATGGTGGGGCCACAGTTCATGGGGGCTGCAAACAGCAAGGTGGAAACCGGCAAGAGAGAGAGACACACCTTCTTCCTGCCATTACATCACATCCTGGCTCCACCCCTAGGAGGGTGTAGCACTGACACCACCAATCCAAGCATTAGACAATGAACCAATCACAAATGAACAATGCAAATACATGAGGCCTGGGGGCCACTGACATAAACCATGACATTCCACCCCTGGCCCCCTAAGACTCATGTACAACCCTTATACAAAAGACATTTAGTCCATCTCCAAGAGTTGCCAAAGTCCTAACATTTTCAGTGTTGCTGAGAAGTTCAAATCCCAAGTCTCCTCCAATATCTATGGCAAACTCTTAACTGTAACCCCCTGTACAAGTGAAACAAGGTTAAACGTTTCTGAAATGCAAAGGCGCAAACTAAACATTACCATTCCAAAAGTTACAAAGGGGGCAATATAAAGCATTGGAAACAAGGCAAGTCCAACATCCAGCAGGGCAAACATTAAGTCCTAGAGTTTCATGCTCAGCACTTGAAGCAATCTGATTGCAAGCTCCAAAAGGCTTGGGTGATTCCACCCCCACTGCACTTCTAGGGATTTCAGCTCCTGCAGCTTCTCTCTTAAACCCTCTTTGCTTGTTTTTTGCAGCTTTCCTTGGATAGTCCATGTTCCTGGGTTTTGCAAACTTCTGGGGTCTCCACTGCACCTTTGGCTTCACCCTTACATCTTTACATATTGCCCTTCAGGGGCACACTGCTTTGCCTCCCAGACCTTTTGCAATCGAGGTGGAAGCTGTCTTACCCTCAGAATTTGTGCATTTTCCTTGCTCCTAAAATCAGCACCATGTGGATGCCGCCAAGGTCTGCTGCCAGCTGGAGCAGTAGCCAGGCTTTGCTCTCTCTTGGCTACAGGGGTCCAGTGCCTGGATTGCTGGGCTCTGTTTACCTGATTGTGAAGAAAAGCTTTTCTATGTTGCCACCATTCTGGAACCTCACGTGACTGCCGCCATTCTGAAACCTCATGTGGCCTTCTGTGCCATTCTGGAGCATGGTGCTCTGAAGCTTTCTCATCTGAGAAAATTCTTTCCCTTTTGCAGTTTGGAGGCTGCAAAGGGTGGAGACCCGCTACCCCCTGGGATGCCCGGTGGCCATCTCTCTTATCTCTCTGTTTCTTCTCCGCAATCAAAGTCTCAGCTCTATCTTTACAATCCATAGCTTTACTGGAGTTTTCCTTCTGGCCAAACTCACAGTGTTTTAAATTATCCTGCTGGGCTCTTTGTTCTTGATTTGCAACATAGATCTGGCTAAAAGCCCCCAACAATAGCCATGCCACAGCCTCAACATTTGACTGCCTTGAAATTTCCTTTGCCAGATTAATCAGTCCATTACCCTTAATCTCAATCTTCAGGCAAAGTCTCTGGGCATGAGCAAAATGCAGACAAACTTTCTGCCAAGCCATAACACACATCATAGGGAGTTCAACAACCAATACAGTCCTTCTTCCCAGCAGAAACCTCGCAAGCCTGGTCTTTACTATCAGGCTTTCTATCAGCCTTCTGGTCTCCTGAGCTCTGACCAGAATCTCCTCTACAGAACAACCTAAGTTGCTCCAGCTCTGTGCATCCAGGCGACATGTCCAAACCTTTCCAAACTCTGCCCACAAGCCATTTCCAAAGCCTCTCGAAAAACATAGTCAGGTATAGTCACAGCAATGACCCCACTCCTCTGTACCAAATTTGGTCTTAGTTACTTTTCACTCATCGCTGAGACAAAATACCTGATGCCCAAAGTTGGGAAAGGAAAGGTTTATTTCTTACAGTTTTTGGAGGTTTCAGTCTATACTCAGTTGACTCCAAAGCAGGGTGGCATGGTGGGGCCACAGTTCATGGGGGCTGCAAACAGCAAGGCGGAAACCGGCAAGAGAGAGAGACACACCTTCTTCCTGCCATTACATCACATCCTGGCTCCACCCCTAGGAGGGTATAGCACTGACATCACCAATCCAAGCACTAGACAATGAACCAATCACAAATGCACAATGCAAATACATGAGGCCTGAGGGCCACCAACATAAACCATGACAGGAGGTGAGCTTGCTGTGTGTAGCTTTGCCTCTGTGTTATATTGAACTGTCTCTAGGGTTACCTGTACTTGTAGCATTTGTTCTGTCTGCCACAGCTGCCTTTTTGTGTTCTTGGCCTCCAGTTGTACTTACTCCAGTGACTGTAGAGCCTTCTGGTTTTTTCGAGTTGTCTCAGCTTCAGCCTTCATGTATAGGGCCAGTCTTGCTTCCTTTTGATGCTTGTGTTGGCTCTCCTCTGGCATTTGTGCGTGTTGCCTTTGGGTTTTGTCTCCTCTGCCCATGTACACAGAGCCTGTGGTTCATCCTGAGTCCTACCGTGCTGTGCTCTGTTGTCTCTAGCTGTAGGTGTACCATGTGGATCTCCTTTTGATGTACAACCTGTTGTGTTTGGTTGTCTCCACCTGTTGGGTTTTGTCTTGGAACTTTGTCTCTTGACTCTGCTGCAGATGCTAGAGCTCTTCCTAGAGACTGCATGTTTGCATGTCTACCATTTTCTCCTGTTGCCATATCATCTCTGGTATGTGTCACTGTAGTTTTCGTGCTTCTGGCTCTGCTTGTACCTTGGCCTGAGGATGTGTCTCTTTTACTCATTCTGTTTCTTTCACCTGCAATGAGACGGTGTTGCCTTACATTTGGCATGTTTTTGGACCTCTTTAGTCTCTTCAGTCACTTGCCAAGTTGCCTCTCTCTCATCATGTAGTCACTCTAGCATGTTCATGCGTTTTCTCCTTTGTCTATAGTCATTTTGGGGCCAGCTATAGCTGTTGACTCTTGTTCGGTTTTCTTTCGTAGGTGCTGTGCCTCTTTTATCTTGGCTTTGAGTCATTTGGCTTCCTCCAGCACAGCCTGGTACTGTCTTGTGACTTTTTTCTCAGTTGTCAGGCTAATTCATACAAAATTTTTTGACCTTGTGGTGCTGCTGCTTTTTCTCTGCTGCCGACTGTAGCTGTCAAGCAGCCCCCAGTGTTGCCTTTTTCTCCTTGTGCAGTGTATTCTTGGCATGGCTGCAGATATGTCTCCGCTCCAGTTTTAGCTCTGTCTTGTTAAAAAGTAGCTTTCTGAAAGCTCTCCTTCAGTGCAAGAATTTTTTTTAATTCATTGCTATTGCCTCAAGGTGTTTTCCATCAGCCCCTTTTGTCACTTGAGTTCACTCTAATTAATTAGTTAATTTATTTTTAAAGGGAATAGAACAGTAAAATGAAACAAAACAATGATAGGACAGTAGGAAATCCATAATTGTTACTATATTGCATATTGTTATTCTCTAAATAGTTGCTCAGACTACCAACCCCAAACTTGCAAAGTCAAACAACACAAATGTCAGATTGCTTCCCTATTTCAATTATCATCTCAGCCTGTGTCACATCCAGTTGCTTATGGGGTGGGGGGGCCAAGGCCCAGAGGTGGCGTTCCTGCTGGTTCTGCCCAGCTGGCAGGGCCTCTGTTAGCACATAGGAGGCCACATGGCTTCCTTGCTGCTTCTCCCTGGCTTGCAGGGCCACTGCCCCTGGTATTCTTGTTTTTTCTAGATTTTCTGAGTTATCTTTCTCCATGGTCTTCAAGTCTCAGTTCAGATCCTTCCTGTGTCCATGGGACCCACCTCCCTCCTTGTTTTCTTCCTCAGGTTGCTACATTCCAGGGTCTGGACACCAAACCTCTGAGAGATTTTTTTCTCTGCTACCCACCACTCCACCATTTTCCCCGAAGTTCAAGTCCATTCTTTTGATGTCTTGCACAGCTAGGTGAGGTGCTCCTCAGTGTCACCCTTGTGCTATGCTGTCTTTCTTTTATCCCTGTGGCTCCAAGGTAATTCGGGCCTGTAGTTTCGGAGTAGGTCCCTTTTAAACAGGGAAATTGGACAGTTTGGAAGTCACGGTTTGGAACTTATGTTGGACCTATCTTTTGTTTATGATCTACCTCTCAGATCAAAAAAGGCATCTTTTTGGGACTCCAGCGGCTCTAACAACAGTTACATGATGTTTGGATAACAGCCCAATGGGCTGAGTCTTTACCGAGTGTTTAGTTTTACCATCTATCAGAAAGTCCATAAACTGGGACCCTGCTCTTCATTGTGATCACGGGCTTCTTAGTATCCAAGGTGGTGGAATCCATTCCGACCTAGTCCTGTCAGTCCAGTGAGGCCAGCATCTAGTTTTTTCCTGAGGCGCAGTAGCCTTTTGCAGACAGCCTCCTAGTTTTGGAATTTTATCATCTCTGTTATCATTTTTGGAATTTATTTTTCCAGTGTTCATATTTTACATCACACACACTGGTCTCAATCTCATTTTGGTTGACTGGCAGATCCTGGCTTGGTTTGACTCCTGTTTTGTCTTTGCCCCTGAGTGATTTCTGTTTTATTTTTCCTCTATGCGCACTGCTGTCAACAGATCTGTTTTTCAAGCCTCCTATCAACTTTTTGTTTGTCCTTCTAGTCATGATTTACATACACTTTGGTAGTCATCTCTGAAAGTTGAGTCACATTCATACCAGCAAATCCTCTAGTTTTTGCCAGTAAGTAGTTAGAAAGGGCTGAAGCCATGTGGGTCTTAATCTGAACTATATTTAGCCATGAGTCACTGTAGGGAAACTGATCCTGATGTCCTTGGTAGTTCTCTGCTCCAGGTCACCATCCTATGTATACGTCCAATTTTTTTTTTTTTTTTTGTCAATATCCCCCTGCTGGCCATTTACCATCAAGGGAGGACCAATCTATTTTATAAAGTGGTCTTAACCTAGTGGCAGGGGGTTGGCAGCTCTATTTCATAGTTTCTTGTGCTGCCTATTTTGTTCGTCTTTTTGATTCTTTTTTTATTTTTTATTTTTTTTATCGGGACCTGGGATCAAACTCACGACCACGTGCTTGCAAGGCAGGCACTTATGCCGCTGAGCTAAATATCCAACCCCTTGTTTGTCTTTTTGAGACAGGCTTTTACTACGTAGTTCAGGCTAGCCTTGAACTCACTTATATAGCCGAGGCTGGCCTCAAGCTCAAGACAATCCTCCTGCCTCAGCCTCCCAAGTGCTAGAACCACCTTGATTTTAAAGTCTTTTTTCTTTTGCATGTTGTTACTTTGTTAATTTGACCCACTGCCAACAGACCTCTGCTAACCTTGAATCAGTGTTTTTATCTTACACCAACAGAAAGCAAAGAAAAGAGCAGTTTAACAGTGTAATTTTAAGAATTTGCAATGCAAAAGAAGTGTTTTACATTTTAAATTAAGCAAAAATATCACCTGAAATTGGAAACCAAAGTGTGTTTACCAGTTAACTAAAATTTGTAATTTGATTCCCCTTGTAAATCCTCCTTAGGCCCAACAGGATTTTAGCCATTCAGCCCCAGGTTGGAGCTGCTCTGACTTTTAGACACTTGCAGAGGGCACCAGGTTGATGACACTAAGCAAAAGCTGGCCTTACTCCTGGCTCCTGAAGCCAGAAGGAGACCCTGGGCACTGTCTTGCTCTGAGCTTGCTTTGAAATGGAAAGATGCCCTCTGTTTGTCCTCATCACCCTGTTCACAGGGTGCTCCTATTTTTTTTTTTCCCTTTAGCCTGCCTGCAGTACCCTGCCTGTATATCCCAGCACATTAAAGGTAAGCAGCTTTTTCATGTGTTTGCCTAATACAGCACAAGTCATTTTCTTACTTTTGTTTGGAGACAGATTAGACCACTGTCTTCCCCCAGCCCCTAGTTGAGCCCAGGTGACCTCTGAGTCACACACTTCATTTTGCTCACACACACACATACTTACATAGCTCTTCTTTGCCAGTTATTTTCATCAGGTGTCAGATTCTCTAGCCCCTCCCGTGGCAGGCCACTCCTGCAGTTCCGACACTCTCTGTTTTTCTCGCCATGGGCCACTCTCACATCCACTTGGCACTCTCCGTGTGGGCCTGTCCAGGGAGTTGTCAGAACTCTCACAGTGGGCCTCCCCTACATTCCACTTGGGGCTGTAGGTTTCATCTGACCCAATCCACACCAGATTACTAGGTGCAACCCCACCCTGGTGGTGATCAGGCTCCCCTTCCACTCTAATGGGATGTGTTTTCCACTTTGGGCCCCCAAGACCTTATCAAGGTCCTGTAGCACACTGTTGTTCCAGAATGTCCTGAATCCCCTCCGCTGAAGTTTCACCCAGCAGTGCCAGAGGTCTCTTTTTTTTTTTTTTTGTACTGGGGATCAAACTCGTGACCTTGTGCTTGCCAGGCAGGCACTTATGCTGCTCTTGGGGCCTCAGGCAAAGTTGACAGCAAATCTGTTGTCAGTCCCTTTGTGGTCACCAGAAGTGCTGCAAAATCCAAGAAATCAGGGAGACCAATGGGGAAAAAGGAGGATTTATTTCCAGGATTTTAGGTACACATGGACCCAGCCAAACTCACATCCAAAGTGCTGAGCACTAGAACGAAGGAACATTCTAGTTTTATATATCGGCTACAGAGGTTGGTCTGCAGAAACTGAGGGAGGAGAGCAAGAGCGGGTACAGAAGCAACACAACACAATTAATAACTCATCTTTGAAAAAAACAAAGCCTTATGAATCCTGCAAGAACAAAGTGACATAAACTCTGTTTACAGGACATAATTCCCAATCTTATCTGTTCCAGAACAAGAAGTTACAGTTACAGGGGAGGAGTAGGGGGAGAGTAGAGAGACTGCTTTTTAAGACTGTTTCAATATCACTCATAAGAAATAAAAATGTAACCCCCCCACATAAATAAAATGAAAGTGAATCAATGTTATTAAATTCTAGTACATTGTTCCTGCCTAATAAAGGATTGTGACTGAAGCCTCTTTGTTATGAAAAGGAATCCAGCAAGTGTTAGGGAGGTGGCAAAGACACACTAGTGTTTTGGTACATTTGAAATGATCCTAGTGCACCAGGCCCTGGGTTCAATCCCCAGCAAAGAAAGAAGAGGAAAAGAAAAAGAAGAGAAGACAAGACAATAGAAGAGAAGAGGAACCCAGACGCAATAGTGTGGGCCTGTTGTCCTACAACTTGGGAAGCTGAGGTGGGAAGATCATTTTAGCCCAAGAGTTTAAGCTTGGGCGGCCCCAGCATGGGGCAACATAGTGAGCATGGGGCCAGAGATGTGGTTTGAAAGAGATTTGAAAAGGAACGACTTTTTGACAAGAAGACTCCAAGAAGACAGCTGGCACCTTAGAAAAGAATATCCCACTGCAACAGAGGAAATAAGAGTTCAGTAGTATCAAGCAAAGAGCTTCAATGACAGATTGATCCCAGTATGCCCCCCAAGTGCAGGAAAAGATGATACTTAAATAAGTCTTGATGGGCAGGCTGAATTTCAATAGACCTAAAAGGCCAAGAAATAGGTAAGAATGAAAAGGAATAAGGAAGAAGAGGCCATCTCCAGAGGAGGGCTTAGTTGAGCCAAGGCTTAGCAATAAGAAATCATAAAGCATTCATGGCAACACCAAGCATCCACCAAGGCAAAGTTCACGGGATTAACAAACAGTGAGCCTGATAAGCCTCGAATTCCAGAAAGGCGAGCTAGTGCTGGGTCTATGCAAAGTTCAGTTAGTTTTTGCTCTACAACAAATCATTCCAAATTTTAGTGGTTGACAACAACCAAATGTGCTATTTCTTAATGTTCTGGAGGTCAGCTCCACAAACTGGGCTCACCTCTTCGGGCAGTGGGCCCCTGGCTGTGGCAGCGTGATAGTTGCTCTTTATTCAAGGAGAGTTATCCAGGTGGCCCTCTACATAGGATTGTTTTTATTAAAATAAAGAAAAAAATAAACCAAGCGAAGTATGCCAAGGTATCTACTACCATCATAGGGCTTCGGTTTTGTTTTGTGATTCAGTCTCACAATTTTTTTGTAAGAGGGGGTTCTTTTTGAGACAGCTTCTTACTATGCAGTTCAGCTGGGCTTCAATTCATTTTGTAGCCCAGGCTGGTCTCGAACTTGCAACAGTCCTCCTGCCTCAACCTCCAGAATGCTGGGATTATAGGCATATGCCACCACATCCAGTTTAGTCTTACTATTTTGATCTTGACACCTAGCTCAAGTGATCATCCTACCTCAGTCTCTTGAGTAGCTGGGGCTATAGGCATATGCCACTGCAGCTGGCCCTATTTCTTTCTCTCTTTTTAGACTAAATTAAACAAGCTATTATATAGACATAGTTCATAAACGGGGCATGATGGTGCACATCTGTAATCCCAGCAGCACAGAAGCCTGTGGCAAGAGGATTGCCAATTCAAGCCCAGCCTGGACAACTTAGTGAAACCTTGTTTCAAAATAGAAAATAAAAAATCGCTTGGGATGTAACTCAATGCAAAGTCCTAAATTCAATCCTCAATACTACCAAAAAAAAAAAAAAAAGTACGGCATAAACTTATCCAGGTTGTTCTTATTTACCTCATCCCACCATGGGCTAATGACGTTTTCTTCATGTGCTGGTATTGTCTGGCTTGAGAGCCACCATCATGGGGTTCATGCCATTCGTTCTGGCCTGGAGCAGCCTGCTGTGCCTTTGCCAGGCATGGCACGAGGTCCCTCCATTGCTTGAGGGACTCGGGTGCTGGTAGTCATGGGTGGAAAGTTCTGGGAAGAGTGCTGATGCTGCCTAGGGAGCTAGGATAACTTGTGTGATGACAAACCTGTGAGCAATGGGGACCTGGATGTTTAGTTACAGAAAAAAAGACAGTAGGGGACTTACAAGCCATATTAATATGCATGAGGGGCTCTCACATATATCCTTGCATATCTCCTAATTTATCCTTGTTGTGCCGCAGAACTGGATCTAGTCAAGGAAGTCACTGGCTGACCCATTTCAATGTAATTTAAACAAAAGCTTTGGCAATCAGATTTTTCCAGTAAGGTTAACAAACTACCTAGAGATGTGATTGCTAGCTCAAATCAGATCTAAATAACAGTTGATTAGAGACTTGGAGAAGAGCATTCTGGACTGAGTCAGAGGTCAGCCTCAGGTCACTGTTTGTTAACGCTGCTAGGCCTCAATAGCACGAGGAAAACCTTTTATTAAAAAAAAATTGATTGGGCCGGGGATTTAGCTCAGTGGTTTAAGCGCCTGCCTGGCAAGCACAAGGTTGTGAGTTTGATCCCCGGTACCAAAAAAAAAAAAAATAAATAAATAAATAAATAAATTGATTTCTAAACCTTAACTTAGACACATAGGAACAGAATCATTATGAAGAATCTGAGTTTACATAGGCTCCCTGGAAATTCTGACTCAAGTTATCTGCTGCCTTGGGAAACAATTCAAACGACGTGAACTCCAACATCTTAAAGCATCTGGGATAAGAGAATCTGTAAAATTTGTGAAGATGTAGAATTTTATTATGTTGTCACTATTTGAGTATAACACTTTATTACTGGTTACTTAATACTGGTATTAAGTAATACCTTACTGAGGGCTGAGGCTCAGTGGTAAAAGACCTGCTTTTCATAAGAGAGGTCCTGGATCAACCCCTCAGCACTGCACAGAAAAAAGAAAAGAAAAACCTTGTGTGTGAAACAACCGGTTATATGAACAACAGCACAAGCTGAAAGCACTCAACTGTTCTTAAAGCAAAGTCTACTTTGAACTTGAAGGCAAAATTGGCTTCACCTGAGGCGAAGGCGTCAGGGGCCTAATTATGAAATATAGGCCTGTAATATTGCCATGCAAATGACCTGCGTGTGCCAAAATGCTTTGTTGACAAGATCAGTGACTCATTCCTCCCCACCTCAAATCACATAGGGTTTCATGTGCCATTGTATCCATGTGTATTCTTATGAAAGGGAACTTCTATTAAGACTTTTATTGTTTTGAAATAATTTTTCATTTTCACAAATGTTTTATTCCCATTATAGCTGAGTGGCTGTTTCAGTAATTTAATTCCTAAGGCAGATGGCAGAGTGGTGGAAAAAACCATCGCTTTCCTAGTAGGCACTTTACTGATTCAAACTCTACACGTACATACAGGCTCATTTTAAAGATGAGGGAGTAAGGCACAGAGGCCTTTTCAAAAGTCACACCCCTACTGAGTGGCAGAACCAGAATTCTAACTCCACAGCCTCTACATGTAATGCACAGCCATGTGAGGCCCCCAGGAAACTCCTGGCAGTCTACAAAAGGAAGATGTAGCCTGATTTAAGGCCATTGTAGAAAGAACAGAGAAAGGGACAGATTGCAGAGTCTCAACTAGACTCTGGACTTGGACACTGATGTAGGGTTGAAAAGAAAAATGTGTAGGAGAGTTGTTAGGCCTAGGAACACATGCAGGAATTAAGCCAGCTGGAGGACTCACTGATCTAGAGATGAGTGAAGAAGAGGAGCTAAAATATGTCATCCAGGCTGATGTTAAACAGAGCTGTTCCACAGTCTTGAGTATAGGGTTGGGTAGCCCCAGAGAGAGCAGAGTTTCATAGGTCAGAGGTGTGAGATAAAAGCTGGGCATGATGGTACATGCCTATAATCCCAGCACTCAGGAGGCTGAGGCAGGAGGATCACTGCAAGTTTGAGGTCACAAGCTTACATGGTGAACTGGGCTACATAGTGAATTCAAGGTCCACCTGACCTGTATACAAAACTCTATCTCAAAACAAAACAAAAGGCCTGGGCAAGGTGAAGAATCTCCAGGGAGCAGGGGGAGAGACAGACAGACAGATGGTACAGTGAGAAGCAGCAGGTTGGAGCAGAGAGATTGGAGAAATGTCTGAAGGTGGGAGTTGGGGTAAGAGGGGAAGTTAATGGGGGACAAGGGTGATCCCAGAGTGTTAGAGAGCTTTACCGGTGGACCTGGGCCACCACTGGGAGGTAAGAGGAGGAGGACTGAGACCGGCTGCTGGCTTGGTCATTCAAAAGTTGCTGATGACCAGACCCAGCAGGCACACCTGCAATCCCAGACACTCAGGAGGCTGAGGCGAGTGGGTTGCAACTTTGAGGCCAGCCTGGACAATTTAGCCAGAACCCATCTCCAAATAAAATAAATAAAATAAAATAAAATAAAATAAAATAAAATAAAATAAAATAAAATAAAATAAAGAGCTAGGATGTAGCTTAGTGGTAGACCACTTGCCTGGCATGCATAAGGGCCTTAGTTTAATCCAAGTACTGCAAAATTAGAAAAAGAAAAGAAGGAAGGAAAGAAGGGAGGGAGGGCAGGGATACACCAGGCCTGGCTGTAAGCATCTCACACACATTACTTGTGTAACCCTCACAGCAGCCGTGCCACTTTCCCCAGCCTGCTGAGGAACCCTTAGCCTCTAACCACAGTGGAAAGAAGATATGACTTGTGGCCATTTAGATCCTTCCCCCAAGCAGAGCTCTTCGTGGGCTCCTCCTTCCTGTTCTAAATCTTTCTTCTTAAATTATATTTTAGATGTTTTATTAGTACATGTTTACTTCCTTGTGTGGAGATGGTATATGCCCGTAACACTTTTTATTTTTTTATTTTTTATTTTTTGGGCCTTGTTGAGACAGTGTCGCCCAGTGTAGTCCAAACTGGCCCTGAACTCACTATGTAGCTCAGGCCAGCCTCGAACTCATAGTGATCCTCCTGCCCCAGCCTCCCAAGTGCTGGGATTACAGGTGTGCACTACCACGCATGGCCCCATAATACATTTTAATCCCTTTTTCCATCCCTTTCCCTCCCTACTCTTCTCCATTCCATCTCTTGATCCTCTTCCCATTTGAGAAACAGCTAACTCCTTATTTCCTATTATCTCTCTTTTATTTGCTCTTGATCTATATTTTGGGTTTCTCGTGTAAGACAGACCATGAAATATTTAAATGAGTGCCCCTGATTTATTCCACTTAACATTATGGCCTCAAGATGCATCCATTTTATTGAAAATGACTCAAGTTTATCCTTCTTTATGGAAGAGTAGTACAGAAACCCAATGACACAAGAAATAGTACCAGAAATTGACAAGTGAGATGATACTTAATTTAAAAGCTTCTGCAAAGCAAAGGAAACAGCTTATAGAATGGGAAAATAATTTTGCCAGTTAGTCCTCTGACAGAAGACAAATATTTAGAATATATAAAGAACTCAAAAATATAAGACTTTCCCTCCAAAATGAACATTTCTTGGTGTGTCAGTCTCTTTCTGTCCTGCTGTGAAGCCTGTATTTTCCTTAGCAAGCTCTCTGTACCCCAGAGAGCTCCGGTTTATCACAGTGATCTACCTTACCCAAGGGGGTGGAGTCAGGTAACCGCAGAACTGCTGCTAACCACAGTGGCTGATCCCAGCATTTCCTACAAAGAGAATATACTGGAAAACACCAGGGAAGAGCCACTTGTGACAAGGGCATCATTCAAAGAACCTTTTGTTAAGATTTTTATAAATGTATGTATGTACTAGGTCATGCTACAATTTGTTTTTGTTTTTGTTTTGTTTGTTGTTTTTTACTGCGGGTCACTATCAAAAATGCTGGTGAGCCACTATAGTAATGCCCTCAAAGCTCTTTCCAACTTTTGAATCAGTGTGCATAGATGTTCAGCGACCACTGGGTAAAATGATGGGTTCACAATTGTGTCACTGGGTAGATGATGTGTGAATAAGTGGTGTAGACGGCTGATGGTTGGCTATGAGATAGGTAGGTGGATTGATAAGATACTTACTACTCTTCCAAAATGATGTATTGGCTGGAGATTTAGCTCAGTCTTATAAGCACCTGCCTGACAATCGTGAGGTCATGAGTTTGATTCCTGGTACAAAAAAAAATATGTTTTGGCCAGGTGTGGTGGCACATTCCTATAATCTCAGGACTCAGGACTGAGGTAGGAGGATTGTTGCAGGTTCGAGACCAGCCTGGGCTACAAAGTGAGCTCAAGGCCAGTCTGAACCCTGTAGTGAGACCCTGTCTCAAAAAGACCAAAAAAAAAAAAAAAGGATGTATTGAACCATTGATCCAAATAACAATAGTATTTATTGTGACCTTCTACTGACACTCCGAGATATTTTATTCTGATATTTCAGTTTCTTGTAATTCTTTTTTTTTTAAATCAAATGTACAGTTTTGCCCAGCCACTATATAGGTGTTATGAATACAGTTTAGCAAAAATAAATAAATAAGATTAAAAAAAAAAAAACCATGGTTGGGGCCAGGGATTTAGCTCAGTGGCCCAGCATCTGCCTGAAAAGTGCAAAGCCCTGAGTTCAATTCCCAGTACAAAAAAAAAAGAAAGAAAGGAAGGAAGGAAGGAAGGAAGGAAGGAAGATGGCTGATGAAACTTTTAATATAGTATTGAAGGCAGACGTTACAGGGACACGCAGGTACATTATTATTTCAGTTTGTGAGAAACACCTTGCAGGGAAGTACATGGGGAGAAAATAGCATGAAACACTGAGTTAGATTGTATTCTTGGGGTGGGGACTCTTGATGGACGGAGGCCTAAAGAAAGTGGATGAGTGAGCCAGGGATGAGGGGAAGAAAGCGTCCCAGGCAGAGAAGAGAGCAGATGCAGAGCCCCTGAAGCTGGCAGAGCTTGTGTTTGCAAGGAACCAAGCTCAGGTCTAGTGGGCAGGGAAGGCAAGAAGCGAAGGAGCAGGGCTGAGCATGCCTCAGACTGGGCTGGCCCTGATAACCCTGTATGTTCTGGTGCAACTGGAGCTCGTCAGGGTTTTGGACAGAAGAATAGCAATGATTTACCTTTTAAGAACTTTCCTCTGGTTGCAAAGAGGAGGTTGGCGCATGCCACAGTTCAAATCCCATCTACCACCCTCCATCCACAAGTGTATCGCACAGGCTGAGCTACCTTTGAGATTGAGACTCACTGGGGGAGAAAAATAAAAGGCAGGTGAGTTTCTCTCCCCACTGCACAGTTCTGTTAAGCCATCACCCCAACATACCCTGGGGGAAGATAGCACCCCCAGCAGTGTGCTTCAACCCATCTGTAGATTCAAATAAGCCCAGATCCGTCATCTTAGTTCAAACATAATGGGTCACATTTGAAAAATAGGGACACTTTTAAATTTTCATAAATAATATTTTCCTCCCCAACCACAAAAATGCCATTTGTGATGTACAGAAAATTTGTAAAACGTACAAAAGAGTAGCTGGGCATGGTGGTGCATTCTTTGAATCCTAGCACTCAAGAAGCTGAGGTAGGAAGATTGCTGTGAATTCAAGGTCAGCCTGGGCAACAGAATGAGTTCAAATGCATCCTGAACTACATAGGAAGAGCTTGTCTCAAAACCCCAAAAATAGAAAACTGAAATGAAATGAAGACAATGTGAAAAATAATAACCAGTAATTCTACCTTCCAAAGGCAACTATTGTCATTTGGATACATATGGTTACATATCTACATACATTTTTATGGAAATAATCCTTTTGCATATATGGCTTAGAAACCTGTTTGCATGTTTCCACAGGAAGCCTCCTAGTAGTAGAGTCAAAGACTTCTCTAGCAGTTAGGACAAAGAGCAAGGATATGATTTTTTTTAATTTTTGTTTTTTGATTTAAAGTCTTCTAATTAAAATGCCAGTGGTTCCTGGCAGGGCTGGGGCTAGAGAGAGGTCCCGTTGTCTTCCAGTGTACAGAATTTCAGGAGAGACTGATTCTTTAGTGCACTCTGAGGAGCCCTCCCTGTCCTGCTTTCCTCTCTAGCTCCCAGGTCCTAGAAGAAGCTACCTTCTACCTTCTACCTTCTGCCTTCTCCAGGCAGGCCAGTTATGAGGCTTGGGAATGAAGCTAAAGAAAGATGTGTCAGTGTGGAAAGCGTTTTCCTGACAGCATGAGGAGATGCCTGTGTCTGCCTGTACACAGGGCATAATTGCTTTATTCTCAGGAAGTGTATCAATTAGGGGAAAACTAAGCTTCTATAACAAAAAATCCCCAACCCTGAAGCTTTTAAGTAAAATAGTTTGCTTCAGTTCAGGAAACAAGTAATCTAGGGAGGTCTCTGGGTCTAAGGTCACAGACTACTTTTGAGCCTGCAGGACCAGAGCAAGCCACTTGCCTTGAAGAACTGGCTCGGTCTTGCTTATCACTTTTACTGATGTCCTGAGGTCCTATTTAGCCCTAGGCTGGTTCTTAGCTGTAAGTGAAGCTGGGGAATGTAGTCCATGGCTGGGCAGTGAGTCATATGCCCAGTTAGAACTTGTAGATGTTATTACTAAAGTAAAGAATGGGAACCCAGACACTGGTGTGGGAGGGAGATTAAGTCTTTACTAAAGGGAAGAATTTGGGGTACAGGAAGGAACCTGGAACTTCCAGTAAAACAACTTGTCTAGTGGTTTAACCTAACACAATTTTCTCACCGTTTCTACACAGATGAAGGGAATTTCATGTGCAAAGGCCCTGTTTTGGCAGAGAGCCCAGCTCACTGGAGGAATAGGATACAGAGGAGAGAGAAAAGAACAGGAGTAAGGGAGGACCATGCAGGGAGATTTCAGGAGCAATGGAAGCCACAGAAGACAGGAAACAGGGTGGTAATGCAACCCAAAGTACATAGCAAGTCCTCACTGCCCACAGGCTCAGAGTCCTGTTTGTTGTGGATGGGTAAATTACATTACCCCAATCCAGTGGGCAGACATGGTGCCAAGGCAGGAGGGTCCCACTGCCAGACAGGAGCTCCATTCGGTCTGCTTTCACTTGTTGCCAAGCTAAGAATTGGGTGAACACTTTGGAATAGGGTAGTTGACAGATGGAAGCTAGGTAGCTTGTCCAGGGCCACAATGGAGAGTCAATCGTGCAGTCTGAGCCTACCTGATCACTGTAAAAGGATTCCCACGGAGACCTGCACAGTGTAATCCCAGCCACTCAGGAGGCTGAGGCAGGAGAATGACAAATTTGATGCCAACCTTGGCAACTCAGTGAGACCCTAAAGTGGAGGATGCAGGGCTTGAAGTGACAGCCCCAAGATGCAGTCCTGGGAAGGAGGGTTCCCATTGAAACCCTCAGAGTCCCCACCCCAAAGAGGGCAGAAGCTCCCGAGGCAGAGCACCTCTTGCTCCTAATTGGCCAGCACCACTCTTGGCTCGAAGACTCTGTACATAGTGTACTCTGCCCGCGGGCTATGACAGACACAGGGCATGGCAGGGCACTGACTGTTTACATGACTCCATTTCCATTTCAAAAGTGTTCTCTAGTTGGAGCTCCAGCTCTCAAATCCAGCACGTCCCACCAGGTGTGGGTGGCCTCGAGCTTACTAACCACACAATGTCCTCTCCTCGCAGGCCAGGGGTAACACAGGGAGGGTTGGACACAGGAAGGACTTTCTACTAAATACTAGGACAGAGAGGAAGACAAGAATAAATGGTGTGGGGATTAGGGTTGTAGCTCCATGATAGGGCACACACTTAGCATGTGAGAAACCCTAGGTTCTATCCCCCGCAGCACAAAAATAAAAACAAAGAGGGCCTTGCCTTTGAACAAGCTATATTTCATTTTCTGAAGTCTACAATGACACAAGCCTTCCAAAGCAGTAAATCCTGAAATCTAAGCCCAGCCCTCTCTAGCCTAACTGGATGGACCCCTTGCTAACCCACCTGGTCCTCTTAGCTCCAGTTTGGTGTCCTATTATCAAGCAGTCCTGATCTCCATCAGCCAAACCTTGGCTGCACCTGATATTAAACCCGCAGGAGAGCACACCTGAATGAGGGTTACAACTCCTGCTTTTCATGATCATACTGGGGGCTGGGGGTAGAGCCAGTATTTCAACCATGGGACACCTGACCTCAAACCACGCCCAGCCAGGGTGAGAGGCTGGAGGTGTTTCTAGAGACACAGCAGGTCACCTTGGGCATGCTGGCTCTCTGAGGCTTCTCCTCTCCTGTAAAAACAGGCATGATGACTCTTCCCCTGCATGGCAGCTGGGGCTTAGAGATCTCTAAAAAGGCATCTAGCATAGCCCCTGGCCAGCCGTGCTCACGGGTGTTATCTGTTATGACTATTACCTTCTCAGCAGTCTGTCTCCCGTTCTCAGGAGCTCAGGAAGTGAACAAGGCTTTACTCCAATGAGCTCAGCAGATGAGATGATAAAGGGTGGGTGCCTGAGGGACACCTCAGTCTCTTCAGGAATGAAGAGGCCAGGAGCAGGTGTCTGGAGGGTGCAGGGCAGGGGTATGGGACCACCACGCAGGGGCAGGAGCTCTTGGGCCAGCTCCAGTGGGTCCGGGCAATGTAACCTCAGAGAAGTCAGCTACCTCTTTTGAGTCTCAGTTTCCTCATCTGTAAAACATAAATAAGAATATTGAGCAGCCTGCTTCTGTCACAGGGTTGGGGCTCAGCTGAGATAATGGTTGTGAAAGTACTTGGTGGAGTGTAAAAGTGTTACCCAGATGTGATGGACCATTGTCCCCATGGCAATATGGATCTATCATGCCTGGCTGCATTGCAGAGGGTGGGAACCAGCCTTCCTCTGGAATAGAGTAGCAGATGAGTTAGAAGGAAGAATTTGAGGAAATTAAGGTAGTGAGACACCAGGGTTGATGACTATAGAAAGGCCTGTGCCAGAACACAGGCTGTTTCAATTTTTTGAAACTCTAGTTACACTACTGAAACTTTTTAAAATTTCAAGACAGGGGCCTGGGATTTAGCTCAATGGCACAGGCACCTGCTTGGCAAGTGTGAGATCATGAGTTCAATCCCCAGTACCAAAAACAAAAAAAATCCAAGACAGGACTGCCCACATGTGGTGTAGTCTGCATATTTGATCCTGGCAATATACAAAGTATGGATCTAGAAGATTATAATTGCTCAGCAGCTATCTAGATAATCTCATCCAGAGATAATACCCAAGTTGTACCTTTAAATTCACTACAGACTGTCTCCCATCATAGTCTTTGGGAGAGGGACAGGAATTTTATATCCTCTAAATTCTAATGCTGATACAATTTGTAATAGCCAGATCTTGGAAACAACCTAAATGCCCATCCACTGATGAATGGATAAAAATGATATGGTATTTTTATACAATGGAATACTACTCAGCCAGAAAGAAGGATAAAATGGAGACTTTTATAGATAAATGGATGCAATTTGAGACCATATTCATAAATCAGACACACATGTGTAAAGATTGTATTGTCTCACTAGTGTAAGAAGCTGAAAGAAACAACATATGTATATGATGTATATGTAATGTATATATGTTTACAAAATATAGCTAAGATGGTTATAGTACTGATTTCTCTGAGTTTGCTGAAGAGAAAGCTTTGTGCTGGTATTGTTCGGACAATTGAATGCAGGTGTCTTTTGCTCCGGATGAATGATTTGGGGATGACAATGCACAATTGCATTGTTGCCCCCAATTAACACGTTTTGAATTTTTTGTTTTATTTTTTTCCCTTTGAAATAAAATGGTTTTGAAAATAAAATTCTTGGCCGGGGATTTAGCTCAGTGGCTTCAGTGCCTGCCTGGCAAGCACGAGGTCGTGAGTTCGATCCCTGGTACCAAAAAAAAAGAAAAAAGAAAATTCTTATGCTGATAAGCAAACTGTGGCATATCCATAACTGGAATACTACTCAACCATGAAAAGGAACAAATTACTGATATAAGCCTCATAGTACGTGAGTAAAGAAGCTAGATATAAAATAGCACATAAACTATGATTCCATGCATGTAAAGCATTAAAACCAATCAATAGTGATAGAAAGCAGGCCAGGGAGTATCTGGGCCAGGGATTAGGAGTAGATGCATATGTGGCTGACTGTGAAGGGTACAAAAACACTGGGGTGTGATGAAAATGTTTTGTATCTTGATTGCAGTGGTATTGCACCCAAAGATATGGACATTTATCAAAGTGTACCCACAGGTATATTGGAAGAGGGTACATTTTGTCATGTGTGAATTATACATTAACCCTATCAATAAACAAAAATACCGGAATAGGAAAACCAGAAGGTCTCTTACTCCCAGCCAGACTTCTCTGCCCATGACTGTGTCTAATGTTTCTCTCAGACACAGTTTTGCTCAAGTGACCAGAGTGCATGGTGTGCACGCAAGCTCAGAGGGAGGGAAATAAGGGCCCTGCTGGCAGAAGAAAGCCAAAGGGGAGCACCCAAACTGAATATGGAATAGGGGGCACTCTTAGGCAGAAAACTGTAGGGAGTTGCCAGGGCCATGCTGTTTATGGCTATATTTCCTGCCCCATACACAGTGCCTGGCACACAGTAGGTGCTCATTAATATTTGTGGAGTTAGTCAACAGTACAAGCAAAGGCAGGGTTCTGCAAAGTACTGCCATAAGCTAAGGCTGACCTTGTGAGTAACACAGTACTGGATCTATGCTCAGGAGAACTCTACCACAGAGCTACCTCCCATCTTTTGTGGAAGAGACATAGATTGGTGCCTGCCATAGTAATAGACATAGAAAGGTGCATACCTTTCTAACGCCTTCTGGTTCTAACTTCCTTATAATGCAAGGGCCGGAAAGCTAAACGAACAACATTTTCTCATGCCTTTTAGGTAAATGAATGTATATGTGTCTTTGGGGGGCCAGGGACAAAATGTTATGGTTTGTGTTCCCCTAAAGCCTCATGCAGTCACGAGGGGCAGGCTTTTCAGAGGTGGCTGAATTTGAGTTTGCAATTGATTCATGGTCCAACACTGGAATTAAGGACATAGTGCCACACCTGCCCTGTGGTGGCCTCCATACCATATAAGGGACAGAAAGAGGCTTGTCTCATTTGCTTGTTGCTTTTGGTGTTTTCTGCCACCATGAACTGTCCCCGCTCTGCCATCTGCTTAGAGCCAGCCAACTATGGATTGAAACCGTTACAAACAGTGAGCTAAATAAACCTCTTCTCTGCTAACTTGTGGGTGTTTGGTATTTTGACTCAGTAATGACAAAAGTAACTAAGACACCCACTAACTCAATTTCGAAACAAACAAATGACTGGGTATGGTGGTGCCCACCTATAATTCCAGCTACTCAAGAATACAAGGTATTGTGAGTTCGAGGCCAGCCTGGGTCACATAGCGAGACCCTGTCTCAAACCAAACCAAACCAAAAACAAGAACAAAACAGAAAACAAGCAAATTATTTGAACGGACATTTCTTCAATGAAGATATCTTGGGTCTGCTAGACTGTTAATCTGCGTTTATGATAATTAACAAAAATTTCAAAATGAATAAATAAATCTGATGCTGACAAAAAAAGAAGCTTTATACCTTGGAAGCCAGGTATAAAGCTAGCATTCTGGAGGCTGATGCAGGAAGATTGCAAGTTGGAGCCCAGTTTGGACAACTTAATTTTATTTTTTCTTATATTTTTTAAAGAGTAGGAAAATTTATTGGGGAATTGGAATGAGAAAGAGGAATCGCTCCTGAGAGATGGGGGGGGGTCCCGAATGGGTTGCCACCTGGCAACTTAATTTTAAAAGGGCTGAAGATATATAAGTAGTAGGGGCTGGGGATTTAGCTCAGCAGCATAAGCGCCCTGTCTTGCAAGCATGTGGTCATGAGTTCGATCCCCAGTACCGATTAAAAAAAAAAAAAAAAGATGTATAAGTAGCTCAGTGCAAAGGCCTTAGGTTCAATACTCACGGCCTCAAAATGAGGGAGAAAAAAAAGATATACCTTAGAGAGGCCAATAGGCATATGAGGATGCCCAACATTATTAATCATTAGGGAAATGCAAATCAAAAGCACAGTTACCACTTAACACTGCCTATGCTGGCTAAAACAAAAAAGACAGGCATTAAGCCAGATGTTACAGCATTTATAAGCCTAATACTTGGGAGGCTGAGGCAGGAGGATTGCAAGTTCAAGGCCAATTTGGACTATATAGAGAGGCCCCATCTCAAACAAAACAAAGCAAAAAAGGTATTAACAGATATTGATCATGAATGTGGAGAAACTGGAACCCTCATACATAGCTGAAGGGAATGTAAGATGGTACAATTACTGACAAGATGAATAAATGAGTCTTTCAAGGTTAAGTTTTCTTTCTTTCTTTTTTTGAGACAAGGTTTCACTATTCAGTTCAGGTTGGCCTTGAACTCACAGTGATCCTCGTGATTCAGCCTCCTGAGAACTGGGATTACAGACGTGTGCCACCAGGTGTGACTGAAGGTTAAATTTTGTGTTTGGCTCTGTTAACTCTAGTGGCTCCAGTATTCGGGGTAGGCAGAGGACTTTTCTTTTTGAATTCTGGGGTGCTTAACACAAAATCAGATCACATCCTCCTCAAGCATCTGAGTGGCTTGCTGAGCAGTGGGAGAGTTGCCGTTTTCCTTGGGCTAACCCCGGGTCTCTCCCGGCCTCAGTTCCCTCCTTTGCAGGTCCTGTGCTGACCCTGCTCATGATCCTCCTCCTACTCCCATCTTGGGCAAGCTGTGGGCTGAGGCAGAGCTGTCTAGAACAGCGGTCGGGGGAGCCCCTTGGGCACAGCCCCCCTCTTCCAACTACACATCTGTGTGAGGCTGACTTTCCTTCACATGCCTGAACTAAAACACACCACAACAGGCTGAATGCAGGAAAAGATAAAAATCCAGCTGTCTTCTCTTCAGCCAAGTGTTAAAATGTTTGTAAAGGTGTCTAATAGCCTGGCATGGGGTGGGGCACGCCTGCAATCCCAGCACATGGGAAGCTGAGGCTGGAAAATCGCTGAGTTTCAGGCCAGCCTGAACTACAAAGCAAGACCTTGTCTCAAAAACACAAAAAATAAGAGAAAAAAATTAAAACATAAAACAACAGTGCTACTGTTTGCATTAATTGTTTGCTTTGGAAAATGTACTTTTAATAAAAATACATTGTTGCATAACATATAATGGGTTACATTATAAAATAATAAATATCTTTAAAATTTCTCAGTTCTAATTTCCAGTACAGGCTGGTGTGGTGACACATGGCTGTAATCTCAGCACACGGAAGGCTGAGGCAGTAGGACTGCTGTGAGTTTGGAGCTAGCCTGGGCTACATAGTGAGTTTAGACCTCATAGTGAGACCTTGTCTCAAAAAAAAAAAAAAGAAAAGAAAAGAAAAAGAAAAAGAAAAAGAAAAACAAATGCTGAGGATATAGCTCAGTGGCCCAGAGCCTGCCTGGCAAGTATGAGGTCATGAGTTTGATTCCAGGTACCATAAAAAAAAAGTTTAAATTTTTAAAAAACTTCCAGTGCAGTAATTACCAATAGATATGACCAATACTGACAAAAGTTCTTCAGAATCCTCAATACTTTTTAAGAATTTTAGGTACTGAGAACACAAAGTATGAGAACTCCTAGGAGAGACAAAAGCATTCCAGATGTAATTTTCAATTAACTTGTAGTCTTAACCCTCTCTGTGCCTCAGTTCATCTCTAATACAATAGTCATTCTTGTGTTGTGGGTGGCTATTGATCTCTTCCTTTTCCTAGTGAACTCTGGGGCACTCACCGCAAAAACACATCACATATCTAACTTGGTGCTTGGTGTGAGTACAGGGATAGTCTCTGGAAAGCCACACAATAAACTGGTACCAGTGATTACTCCTGAAAAAACTGGCAAACTGGGAGAAAGTGGCATGGTAAACCTTTCTTTTTGGGGGGCTGCGGGGATCAAACTCACGGCCTTGCATTTGCCAAGCAGGCACTTACACTGCTGAGCTAAACCCCGGGCCCCTGAGCTAAACCCCCGGCCCCGGTAAACCTTTCTATAGTGCTAGATTTTTAAAGACTACATTGTACATGTGTATTGCTTGTATTTCATAATGAACAATTAAAAGTAAAATTACACTTCCTGGGCGAGTTTACTGAGGGTTGAACCCAGGACTTTCACATTGAGATGTTTGTCCTTGTTTGTTTTTGAGATAGAGTCTCGCTAAATTACTACATTGCTTAGGCTGGGCCTGAACTTCCTGCCTCAACTTCCCAGGATGCTGAGATTATAGGACATACACTACCACACCCAGCTAAATTACTTTATTTTCTGGTACTGAGGATCACACACAGGGCCTTTGCACTGAGTTACATATCCCTAGCTCTTTTATTATTTTGTATTTTGAGATGGGGTTTTGCTAAGCCACTAAATTTCTCAATACAGGTTCAAACTTCTGATCCGCCTGCCTCAGTCTCCCAGCATGGTGAGATTACAAGCTCATGTCACCATGCCTGGCTCTAAATGACATTTATGAATATGCACGTTTAATAGATACAGATGAATAGTAAGTTTAAGTTACGTCAAGAATAGTGTTGATTGCAACACAGACACACACACACACGTTTGGCTGGTTTCACACACACACACACACACACACACACACACACACACACACACACACACACACACACACACACACACACGTTTGGCTGGTTTACGTGGTTTCCTCTGCAGCCTCTGCTAGGGGTACGCTCCGCCCAGCTTCATGCGAGACCACACCTCGAACGTCACTTCCGGTCGACCTGCTTTCCCCGAACACCTTCTGGCTCCCGCCTTCCCCCACTTCCGGTCGTCGTCGTCGCCGCTGCTGCCGCTGCTACTGCTACTACTGGGGCTGGTGGCGGAGGTCTGAGTCAGGCGGCGGCGGCGGCGGCGGCGAGAGGGCGGCGGCGGGAGGGAAGGAGCAGGACGAGGGAGCGAGAGGAGGCGAGCGAGGAGCGAGCAGAGCGCGCCTTTTCGTCCTCCTGAGGTGCCGGAGCTTCCCGGGCCCCGCAGCCGCCGCCGCCGCCCGTCCGCCCGCCCGCCGGCCGGACAAAGCCGAGAGCCCACGCTGGAGCCATGTCTTCGTCCGCTGGCAGCGGCCACCAGCCCAGCCAGAGTCGCGCCATCCCCACCCGCACCGTGCCCATCAGCGACGCCGCGCAGCTACCTCATGACTATTGCACCACGCCCGGGGGGACGCTGTTCTCCACCACGCCGGGAGGTGAGCGCCCGTCCCGCCCCAGCCCGCGACGCCCCTCAGGAACGTGGCGGTCCCGCGTGCCTGGGCACCCGCCTCGCCGCCGTGTCACGCCTTCTCCCCGATGCCCCGTCCGCCGCCGCCTCGGGGACGCCCGCTGCACCCTGCGTCCCTCTCCGTCTTGTAATCATGTATTTGTGTGCCTTGGTGCTTGGTTGTAGAGTGTTCATCGGGCCTTGTTCTTAGAAAGGGATTTGGAGAGAGGAATGAGCCCTGAGACCGCGTGATGACATGTTTTGCTGCTTTTAGAATATCAGGAAGAGGGCGGAATGCCTTGCCCAGCGTCGTCCTGCTTTGACAGCATTGTTTACTTTGCTGGATGAAGCCCTAGGAGTGCTCGCGTGCAGTAGCCAAGCGGAAGGAGGGAGGGGTAGGGTGCTGGCAGCCTTGAGGGTAAGGTTTCGGTGGTCTCCTTGGGAGGCGGATCGCAGGGAACTTTGTCGAGCAAGATACCTGATTCTGGGGCAGTGGCTGGTGGAGTCAGGCGGTGCAGAGGGAGGTTTGTGAGCCCCGCTTTTGAAAGGCCGACCGGGAACTGTTTACAAGCAACACTGGGATAGAGGTGAAGGGAGCTCAAAGGTCCCTAGACCGGGCCATTCTCCAGAGGGAGGAGCCTGGAAGGCGATTTTGAGGGCCTTACTGAAGGGAAACGAGGCTTGGTTTTTAACTTTAGAACTTTGCCTTCTTTGGGTGACTGAGCAGACAGCCTTTTGATAGAGGGTGGGGACTGCTCTGGCAGACTCTGCAGTCTACAAGATTCCTGGCCTGTTTCCTGAGGGCAGAGCTCCTGGGTTGTACTACAACCAAGCCTTTGCAGCTAGGCCTGGGCCAGCCTTCGATCTGTTACACAATAACAAGGCCTCTAGAATAAGGGGAAGTCCTTGCCAACTCAGAGGGATAAAAATCTGAGAGGGCACTTGACAGGATCCAGCCATGGGACTGTAGGGGAAAGGTGGCTGCCTTGAAAGACTGAAATGACCCAGGCAGGCCAAGTTCGTCACTGCCTGTGGAGAGCCAGTCAAGGAAGTGTTAAAACAAGTCCGCTGCAGAACAGCCGAGTTCCTAGCCAGGGGTTTACTCCGTTGAAGAATCCTGCCTCCCATCCAGCCTGTTCCAGACCAGCCCCTGTGTGGGAGTATGCTTTTTTTTTTTTTTAAATTAAAGTTTATTGGTACATTGTAGGTATGCATAATGATCAGTTCACCATAGGAAATTTGTACCTGTACATGATGTAACTTGATTCTTTTTTTCCCATTCCCCTATCCTTCCTTCATCCCCTCTTCCTCTTCTTGACAAAAAGTTTGTTTCCATTTTTTTTTTTTAATCGGTACCGGGATCGAACTCATGACTGCACACTTCCAAGGTAGGCGCTTAGGCTGCTGAGCTAAATCCCCAGCCCCTCCATTTTTTCCTTTTCTCATTTTTTTCTTTTTCCTTCATTACTTTTCCCCTCCCCTCCTAGTTCCCCTTCTCATTTGAACATTTTCTTTCTATTTTACAATATCTATTACACATTTTGGTCCTTACACTTGCAGTTTCTCATACCACAGAAACAATGTGATATTTACACACATATGTCTGACTTACTTAAGAGCATGGTCTCAAGGTGTATCCATTTAACTAGAAATGTTTCAAGCTTATTCTTCATGGTAGAGTAGTACTCCATTATATTTTTTTAAAAACCACACATCTTTGTCCTTGCATCATTTGGGCTATTTCCAAGATTTGGCTATTACAAACTGTGTTGCTATAAAAAATGGGTGTGCATATATTGCTGTGGCATGATGCTTTTCATTCTTTCATGAAGATACCAAGAAGGGAAATAGCTAGGTTGAATGGAAGCTCATAGTCCTAGTTTCTTGAGGAATCGCTACACTGATTTCCACAGTGGTTGCACCAGTGGGAGCATGTTTTCAGTTACCAGAAAATTCAGGAGACAAGAATCTGCTTCAGTTGTTTTTTAACTTGAACTGGTAGCTTTTAAGAAATGGATAGTATTTTCTAAGGTAATGGAAGGGGACTTATAACTCATCCCAGAATTCTCTGAACACATGTCACTGATACAGTGGCATTAATTTACTTGGGAAGGAAGCTAAAACTTTAACTGTATGTTAATCTTATTCCTCAGAGAAGAGCCACAGAGGAAAACCTTTTGGCATATTTCAAACAGCAGGCTGTCATGCTTTCAAAACAAAGACAGTCTTTAATGCTGCTTTAAAGATAGAATCCTGTCTCATAGTCTAAATTCATTCTTAAAATGCTTGGAAAGATTCTGCCAGAAATACTTATTTAACCTCCCAATACACACACAATTGCTACTGCTTGAGTAAATTTCCCATAACCTGCCCACACATAACTGATATCTTTTAAAAGATTTAAATACTTGTCATTGTCTTATCTATAATACTTATATAATACTTAGCCTGTATTTATTATAACCTTTTTTTTTTTTTTTTTTTTTTTTTTGAAGAGGATCTCACTATGTAGTCTAGCCTGGCCTCTAATATGAGGCAATCTTCCTGCCTCAGTCTCACCAGTGCTAGGATTACAAATGTGGGCCACTGCGCCTGCCCCAGCTATCCTTGGGAAGAGCACAGCCTGGCAGAGCTCACTGTAGTGATCCTTTGATTTTTTTTTGTTTTTTGTCTGGTTTTGTGACAGGATCTCACTATGTGGTTTAAACTGGTCTGGAACTTAACTGTGTAGTTCAAACTGACCTTGAACTCGGAAACCTCCTGCCTCAACCTCCCTAGTGTTAGATTTACACACTTGGGATTACAGATGTGCGCCTCCACACCTGGCTTGATCTTTAAATTTTTAACACATGAGGGCTTAATGTTGATAAGAATATAGCACTGTTGCACTTGTTTGGTGTTCTGTACTTATTCACTCTCCCATCTGTTTAGAAATTTTCTGCCTTCTGATGCTTTGTTTTATCTCCTTACATCTCTCTCTCTCCCTCTCACTATGTAATTTGATTACCCAGGCTGGGTTGAAGTTGTTATTGAATTACCTCCAGATAGCTGATGAATGTAGCTATGTATCTATAGTGAGTTTTGTAGGCCCAGGTGCAGTACTTTGTACAAAACAAGACACCAGACAAAAGTAGGAAGTGCTCTAAGTGGGTTTAAAATCATGATTTGGAGAGGGATGGGAAGGTGCAGATAAGATTCTTAGTTCTGGAGCTATATAAAGTGCCAGCTTACACCTTTCAGACTTGAAGACATGCAGAAAAAAATGAGAGTTAGTAGGCTTATATGGGAAATCTGTATGTAGTGAGAAGAAAGTGCTTTTCCTGCCTCAGACTTCTGGAAACCTGGAGTGTCACTTGTGCTAGAGCAGAGTGTCCAGAATATCAGTTGATACACTGAATGCGCTAAAAGATCAGACTGGGTGGGGACGAGCACAGCCTGGCCAACCTAAGAATTCTCTGTCCTTGAGAATCCTTTATTCTTTTGGCGATTCGAGAAGTCTACCCTGAGTGTTTCTCAAAATTGCCTTTCTGTAGTTGGGGAAGTGAAAGGTGGCTGAAAATGCACTTGCTATAACACCTTGGATTTATCATGTCACTAGAAGACGTTATTCTCACTAAGGAAGAGGAAATTTTTGTTGTTTAATTTTTGCCTATCTGCCCATGGAAGAGTGGGGATATTTGTTCTTCCACTGAAACGTTTATTCTAGCCTCAGTGGAAGGTAAGGTTACCATGGCCGGCTTCACTTTTGTAACAACACTCTGGTTAACTGATAGTGTCCTAATGGTTTCATTTTATAATTGAAAAGAATTGGGAAATTAACTTCTTGGTGTCATACAACCAATTAACAGTGGTACCTCAGTTTACACACTTGATTCTTTCCATGATTCTGGTCACAAACTGAGTTGCACTAGAACTGAATCAAATTCAGTGGTTAGACAAGGCATGGTGGTGCATGCCGGTAATTCTAACACTCAAGAGGCTGAGGCAGGAGGATTGTTGCAAGTTCAAGGCCAGCCTGAACTGTATCAAAAAGACAAAATAAATAAATAAATAATTCAGTGGTTAGGTTCAATGTAGACATTATAGGGAAATTTGATTTGCTTCTGGTCCAGTTTGTTTTGGGACCAGGATTGTGGAGAGAATTAAGGTTCTACTGTAATGTAAGGGGTACTTCAAATTCTGTATCCTGTTCACTATTCAGTTTTTCCTTCCAATATCTTACTACACTTACCTTACGGGGAAAGAAAGTTTGTAAGGATTCAAAGAGAACTATCATAACCCATTTAGAGTAAGCTATGTATTTTTGGAGAGACCTGATAATTTTTGTTTTTGTTTTTGAGACAGGGTCTCACTGAGTAGTCCAAGTTGGCCTTCAGTTCCTTATGTCTAGCCTGGCTTCAAACTTGTGGTCTTTTTGCCTCAGCCTCCTGAATATTGAGTGTTGGGATTATGCCTGCCTGATATCTTGCTTTTTGATCTGTTTGCTTGATTGCTTATTTGTTCGTTCACTTGTTTGTTCATTCTTTCTTCCCTTCCTTTTTTTCTAAGTATGGGTTTGTTTTTGTTGTTTTGTTAGGTTTTGTTGGTGGGTTTTGTGTTTTGTCTTGTTTTTTGAGATAGGATCTCGCTATGTAGTTCAGGCTGGCCTTGAACTTGCTTAAGTAGCCCAACTTACCATGATCCTCCTTCCTCACCTCCCAACTGCTGGGATTACAAGCATGCCGTGCCATGCCCAGCTGGCTCATTTCTTGGGAGCAGTGAATCTCACTCTGGGTGTAGATGTGGGGAAGAAAGACCAGTTTCTGATTCTGTCATAACATTTCTCCTTTGATAACCTTGGGCTTAATGTATTCTAGGCCAATAACTTCTGAACCAACCTATGTACTTATTTAACTTTGGAGCTTTTTGTTTGTTTGTTTTTGTCTTTGTCTTTTTTCAGACAGGCTTGATATGCTGTTCACACTGGCCTTGGGCTCACATTGTAGTTAGGCTGGTCTAGAATTTGCAGTGATCCTCCTGCCTCAGCCTCCTGAGTGCTGTGATTACAGGAGTATACCACCGTGCCCAGCTTTTTTTTTTAACTTTGTACCCTCAGTTCTTAGCCAAGTGACTTCATTATTACATATGTGAGAGATGAGGTACTTGAAAAATGCAATGAAGGGTATTTAATTACTTTGCCCTTTGGTTGAGGAAGATGGCATTTACTTATCTCCAAGTAACACAGATTAGCATGTTGTCAATCTATAGGGGATTCAGCTTTAGTCTCATTCATAAACTGCTGAAGTGTATATTGAAGATGTCCTTCTGTTTTATGGTGGATGTGTGTTTGCTGGAGGGGGACTAGATTCTGAGCCTGGAGAAGGCACCAGTCGCCCTGCTCAGCTCAGTACTATCTAGGAAGAAGCACTTCTGCCTGCCCAGAGACAAGTGCGGTGGAATAAGGAAGGGGAGGAGGCAGCTCCTGCATGTGGGTAGAACAGGTGAGACAGACCTATGCCTAGTTCCCTCTGCTCCCCTGTGTCTACAGCAGGAGACAGGAAGGAGACAGGAAGGAGACGCGAGGAACTGGTAACCTGGCAGTACCAAGGCTGTTCGCCAGGAGCCTTTCAAAGATTGGGGCTTAAAGACAGGTTTTTTATAGGAAGGATTCTGTGTGGCTTGGAGGTGCTGTAGGCTTGATTAATAGTGCTTGTGTGTGAAGATTAGCCCATCAGACAGCAAAGTTACTGTGGAGAAAGCTGTATACTGTGGGGAGAGGAAGGGAGCCTGAGCTGGACTTCAAATTTGTCCCTGAATGGCAGGTGATGCTCCTGACACCCAAGTCTTGAGTTGAGCAAATCAAAGTTTGGAAGAGTTTTGCTGCTGTGTTTATAACAGAACAAAAATTCTGTTGAGACTGGCAGTGAATAGGAAAATCTTAGGGAACTATTTTTAAATTTATTCATCATTTCATTGTTTGTTTGGGTTTTTTGTATCAAGAATTGAACTCATGACCTTGTACAAACCAGGCAGATGCTTATGCCACTGATCTAATCCGTAGCCCCCCCTCCCTTTTTTTGCAATATTGAGCACTCAACCCAGGGCCTCCCACCTGCTGGGGATACACTGTATTACTGACTGTGTCCCTAGCCCCTTTATATTACTTTTATTTACTTTGAGTCATGACTTTGCTGAGGTTGGCTGCAAACTGCTGTCTCAGCCTCCTGACAGGGATACAGGTTTATTTCACTGTGCCTTGCTTATTTGTTTTTTGAAGGCCCCTTAATATCTGTGTTTCTTAACTCTTAGCAGCTCCCCTTTGATGTATGTCTTTCTATTTTTTAAAAATTATTTTATTTTATTTTATTTTATTTTATTTTATTTTATTTTATTTTATTTTATTTTATTTTATTTTATTTATTTATTTATTGCAACAGGGTCTCACTATGTAGTGCAGGCTGGCCTGGAATTCATGATGATCCTCTTGCCTCAGCCTCCTGAGTGCCAGGATTACAGGTGTGCCCCCATCAAGCATGGAGTGTGTCTCACTGTTAAAGATCTCCTTCTCCTGCTTCTCTGGCACATTTTAAAACCCAAAGCTCAAAAATCTTTGAATGTCTACATCTAAATAATTGTTTTGATCTCTAGGAAAAGTACCTTGAAAAACAGAAGCTATTCATTTCATTGAGTGGTTAAAGAAAGAAAGAAAGAAAGACTTCCACAAGCAAGAATAAACTGAAAAATACAGTTCAGTAGTGAATTTGTTGGAATTTCCTATATGCAAGAGTGTATCTATGAATAAAGAGAGTCTTTCTAATCTACCTGGATGCCTGTTGTTTTTCTTGCCTAATTTCCTGGCCAGGATCTTTATTGTGATACAGAATAGATGTGGCAACACACATAGAAAGGACATCTTTACCTTATTCTTTGGGGCAAACCGGCCAGTCTTTTATACTAAGATTTTAGCTCTGGGTTTTCATAGTAGCCCTTTAGTAGATTGAAGAAATTCTCTCCCATCCCTAATTTGTTGGGTGGTGGGTTTTTTTTTTTTTTAATTGTTGTGGTTTTGCTTGTTTGCTTGTTTTTTTAATCGTGAACTGGTTTTAGTTCCTAGGATTTTTTTGTTTTATTTTGTTTTGGCACTGGGATTTGAGCCTCTCTCAGGCATGCTAGGTATGCCCTTTGCCACTGAGCTACATCCTCTGCCTTTTAAATTTTGATTTATTTATTTTGAAGTTCTAAAGGCTGAAAGCAGTATTTGTACTCAGCTAAATCCTGGCCCTTTTTAAATTTTCAGATAGGGTCTCACTAAGTTGCCTGAGCTGGGCTCATACTTCTGGACTTCTTGCCTCAGCCAGTTGCTGGGAATAAGATGTGCACGACCACATCCTCCACAGGTGCTAGATTTGATTGAGTAACTGTGGGGCTGGGGCTCAAACCCAGGGCCCCACATATGCTTGGCAAGCACGCTGCCATGAAGCTACCCCTTAGCCCTACATTTTTTCTGTATTGAGATAACCATGATTTGTTTATTTTATTGACATATATTACGTTAATAGATTTTCAGATGTTAAGTCAGCTTTGTATTCCTTGAATAAATCTTACTTGGTTTTGATTTCTTTTTTTGAAACAGTACATTGCTGAACGTAGTTTGTTAGTATTTTTTGAGAAGTTTTATAGCTGTATTCATAAAGGATATTAGTCTGTATTTTTCTTGTGATATCTTCCGTTTTGGTACCTCAGTTTGGTTTGGTTTGGTTTAGTTTAGATTAGTTTTTAGCAATGCCATCCTGACTATAGCAGAAGTGCTGTTTACTGATGAAATAGACCATTCCTCTATAGATTCTCAGAGGTATTTACAGGTAAGGTGACTGGCTGTGGTGGCACTTACCTGTAATCCTAGCCCATAATTGAAGGCTGAGGCAGGAGGATTGCCTTGAGTTCAAGGCCAGCCTGGATTATATAGTTGAAGTGACCTGAACTATATAGGAGACTCTCTCAAAAAATGAAACAACAACAACAAAAAGTGAAGCTTAGGATTCTTTGTCTTAATATGTCATGATTAATCACTAGGCCATCATAGGAACTCATGTTGGCTCTAGAGACTGTTTATGGTTGGTTTGGGGTGCTTCTACATTGAAATGAAACCACTCTCTTGGTTTGGGAATTCCTAAAACTTTATAAATAGGCAGCAGGTAAAAACAGTAACCTAGACAATGATGTACAATAGGATTACTTCAAGCATATTCTGTGAGTAAACTCTTCTTTTTGCTAGTTTTTTTTTTTTTCTTGGTGCTGGGAATCGAACTCATGTCCTTGTGCTTACTAGGCAAGCTCTTGTGCTACTGAGCTATACCTCTGGCTTTCTGTGAGTATAAGTCCATTGTTTTTATTTTTCTAATAAGTACTCAAAAGGAATGAACTTGAAGGAAGCAAATAATTGGAATGGAAACCGGGTTTGAATCTGAGTTTTCTCCATACCATTAGCAGTGATCTTTAATTAATTATTAGCATTATAGATGGAGACTTGACAACATCTGTGAAATTGAATTCAAAGAATTGACTTAGAATGCAGTTATCCACTTGTCAGATCCAACCTGCATTTTCTTGGAATCAGAGCTAGGCATTTCTGTGGAGAAAATTATTTCCAGGTGTGGGTTCAAGCCCCAAAAGCAGTAGGCATATTTAATATGCTTTATTTTGATTCAGATTTCCCGGTATTCAATAATAGGTAAACTTACTAGGTATTATTTAATGTTGGTTGTGGACTTGGTACTTACCTCTGTTTCTACTCCTCAGGGAAACCATTCTAAAGTAATACTTGATACCCACAATTTGCAGGAGGAAAGATTTATTTTGGCATTATAGTTTTAGTGGGCTCATTCCAGGGGCTGCCAGCTCAAAGGCAAAAAACAGCATGGTGGGAAGGCCTGCTGGGCAGAGGAAGGCTGCTCACCTATCTGTCCTGAAGCAGAGAGCCAAGGCAGGAGCTGGAGATGGAGATGCTCATTCCCTTCCAGGTCGCATCTGGTGACCTGCCTCTTCCTGCCGAGCTTGACCTCCTAAGAGTTCAGTCAGCCATTTCCTCTTCAGTGCTACCATAGTTTCCCTTTTATTAAAGTGACAATGTGAGGGCCAGGGTTTAGCTCAGCTGCAGAAGTGCCTGCCTGGCAAGTGCAAGGTCGTGAGTTCAATCCCTGTACCAAAAAGGAAAAAAAAAAAAAAGGCATTAAGTGGCAGTATGCCAGACCCTGGGATATGTACCACGACTACTTTAAAGCACTTTCATTTCCCCAGTGTTTGATCTGGTGGGCAGCTGCCCCAGTTCTGGCCAAAGGACATGCAGCATGAAGTTTGCTAAAGGTGTTGTGATATCTTCCTCTGTGATGGACAAAGTCCCAAAAGGAAAGCACCATTTGGCCCCATGTTCCCCCTTGCTGCTTGGGACACCATTGTATAAAGGACAGCTTAGCCTTCTTAGAGGGTTTTGTAACATCTTATTCAGGTGGTTCGGTTTACTTAATACTTCTTTTTCCCAGCTGTCTGTTTGCAGGAGTGAGCTTTATTTTTTCCTTCTTGTGCTGCAGATTCAACGAAGGCCTTACATGTGGTAGGCTTTATCACTGAACTATAGCCCCAGCTTATGGATGCTTAATTTTGGAACCAGCCTTAATTAAAAAAAATTGTATGATGGAAGACTGTGTGACAGTACAGTAACAACTAACCCATAAGTTACTCATGTTAACAGGGACTTTATCTGTATGATATTTTTCAGTTTAAAGTTTCTTGGGTTATTTAAGCTAATTTATTTGGTCTTGAAAGAAGCCATTAGCTTGATGTCCTTATTTCTATACCAGTCATCTTGGCAAGCATACTTTTTTGGCCTCATTCATTGGTCTTATTTTCTGCTATGTAAGAATCCCTCATTTTTAGGTTAGAAAGGGAAACATTTTTGCTTCCCCACTGTTCTCCAGAGAGACTGCATTTTACTTTTATGTTTCCCTTGTAATGCCAGCATCTAGAGAATGTGGGATCAAAGGATCAGGGTTACCATAGCATTTGGTCACTAAAGAGTGAACAGAATTATAACCCAGATGTAAAGGTTCCTATTTGTTTTTAAATATAAGCATGAAGACTAATATATGCTCATTTTGAAAACAAAAACCGAGCAGCATAGAAGCACATAAAACGCCAGCAGACTATCACTTTGAACGGTTTCTAACATTTTCGTTAGTTACCACTGTGGCTGTGAATAATATATGTACATGATGTCTTACTTTTTTTTTCTTTTTTTTAAATTTTATTTAAAGAGAAAAAAAGCAAAACAAAAAAGGGTAGAAATAATACAGAATTTCAAAAAAAATTAAGAAATCACTACCTGATAAATTACATATTGTCTTCTTAGAAATAGTTGTTCATGTTACAAAAGTCAGGCATGCGAAGTGAACAAACAGTGAGGCTGTAAACAGTTCTGTTCAACGATCGAATAAAAACTTGGTAATATGGTTATCAATCCCACACACTTAAACATACATGCTGTTAAATCCTTTAGCGCATTTCCTTTTCCTCCTTTTGCTTTTTAAGTACATTATCTGTTTAGTTATATCATGTTTCAGCTTGCTCAGTACCTTATTGATCTGTTTTGTTGTTGTTATTTCCTTTTTAATCACCTTATAGAATTCTGTTGTTTTGTTTATGAGTTTCTCGTCATCCATGTCATATGGATCAGCTTGGATGGAGTTGGGAGTTTTGGGAGGTATTTTGTTACCTTGTTTTCTCATGTTCTATTGTTTTATTTTATTTAATTTTCATTAACTTGGAGGTAGTAATATACAACAAAACAGGGTGGAATAAAGCCAATTGAGACAGTATAGTGAAATTGGCACAGAACATCACAGCAGGTCACCAGGACAACAATAATAGGCACCATTGTATATCTCGTTATCTTCAAAATAGTTGTTCTTCTATTAGGTACAGCAAAATCAAAAGAAATACACAATATTATAGAACACATAAAGCAGAATATTGAATAGAGCAACACCGTTAATCAGGACAAAGCAAAACGGCGATAAAAATATCTGCCTTCCGAGAGAGTAGAAGGAAACTACCCCCACTTGCTGTACCACATATGGTCACCTCCCAAGAGATACCCACATCCCTGGATCCCGATTGTTAGCAAAGGGGGGGGGTATGTTTGATTCTAAGCCTGCACCCCGGTAGGCAGCAGGCTGGTTACTGGTTGGCTCAGCACCCTAAGTTCCAACTTGGTGCGGATCTCAGGAAACGCTGTTACTTCTTGTTTCCCCGCCCTGGGGTGGCCGCGACTCTACTTTCTTAATATTAGACCAGTGATGGCAAACCTTTTAGAGCTTTCAGTATAACAAATAACCAGCTGCATTGCACGTTTACCATAGGTTTGCCACCTCTGCATTAGACAGTACTACTGACTACTTGTTACAAAAGAATCTAGGATACTTTATGTTACTTTTCGTCCTCTCTCTTTAAAATTTCTGTTCTTTTTTGTGATGCTTATGATGGACCCAGGGCCTCACATATCCTAAGCAAGCAATCTATACTGATGTGTAACCCTAGCCTTCATTGCCAATTTCTGCAAGTTGTACTGTCATTTTTGATTCTTCTTATAGTTAGCTTTAAATAATAGGTTGGATCTCCAGCACTGCAAAACATAAAAATGAAAAACAGTAACTTCTGATTATAGTTGAAACAATAACATTCACAAATTCTTCCCATAGTATGACTTACCTACATTTTTATTACAGCTTGATGGTAAACATTAAAAACCAGTAAATAGTATATATAATATGGTAATATAATATGGTTTTTTTGGGTAATGTTCCAGTTGTAAAACAAAATATTATTTTCATAAAAAAGGAAATGGAAAACTTGCTGGAAGGAAATATTTCCATGGTCAAGGTTAAATAGATTCTTTAAAAAAAAAAACTATCAATAGGTAAAAATGCCATTTCATTTGACTTGTATTATATGGGAGCTATGCATTTATTGGTCTTTTTGTTTTCTTAAAAGAATTTAAGTTTGCTTTTCTGGTCATTTGTGGATGTACTGGATGATTAAATTGGGAGTAGCATGAATGTGTCAGCCAGTTTCAAGACAAAGAATTAACTAGGAAGTTCTTGCTTCAAAAAATTATTTTTAAGCATGCATGTGCGTAAGGAACCTTGACTATTTTGAGTTTTTTTAGTCAGTTATCCTGGAACTCTTATAGCAAATCTAATATCCAATAAAGAAAACAAAAAGATTTTTTCCTGACATTTTATTCAGAATAGAATTTTAGCTTCTTACAAGTACTTTTGGATTTTTTTAGTAGTTCAGTGCCTTTGAGTTATACCATAGAATCCTTAGTCGCTCATGGGCTGATTCCAGAGTTTTTGCTTTATGTCAGCTGCAATTAAGTTTTTTAGCCTGCAGTGATCTAAAATTCAAAAATTTAAGAGATGGGGATACAGCTCAGTGGCACAAGCCCCATATGCAAGGTAAGACACGAACCATTACATGTATCATCAATATTAAACCACTGTCCCTGCGGATATCAAGCAAGTATATCCAACTACAACCATACATAAACCATTTAACCTTTTATTCTACTTAACACCTGTAACAATACGACTATTCACTACCAAATCAACCACAATTCTTTTTTTTTTAATTTTAAAAAGGGTAAAATTAAACACAACAAAACAACAAAACAGAACACAAGAAAGCAATGAAAGAGACATAAATTTCAAAGCAAGACAATGAGAGATCTTCACTATCTATCATACTGACTCTTTTTTTTTATTTTAAAGAGAATTAAAAAAAGGGGGGGCTGAACAGAGAGATCAGAACAGGACAACATATGCAACACAGTACTTTACATTAAGACAACCGGACATTAACAGTATCTATCACAATATCTCTTTCTCTGCTATAGTTGAACATAGTTTCAAATACAATAATATCAAACATAACAAAATAGTATAAAACCATTCAAAGAATGAAAGAATTACAGGGCATTCTGAACCAAAGATATTGACTCTTGTTTTCTTCCAAATAGTTGTCCATATCTTCACATACAGAGAATTCACACGGAACAACATAGTATGGAACTGAACTAAACAGGATGAGGAAGGCATTTTAGGTCTTCAAGACCAGACAATAGGGAAGCCAAGAATGGCTGTCATAGTGTCTCTCATTCTCTTCAAAACAGCTGTCCATACCTTCATGTATGTTGAATGTAAAACAAAACAGGCTAAAATCACTCTGAACAAAGAATGATAGTATTTCTGGGTTTCACATCATGATGCTTCAGAATCAGCACTGGGTACTGTAGTGTCTCTTTTTCTTCAAAGTAGTTATTCATTTCATCATGCGTTATATAATTGGTTCTCACAAACTGTTTATAAGTTCTACCCTTGCATGAGTTTCTACATGTATATCTATCCTTTGTGTATTAGAGGGAAAAACAAAACAAAGCAAGATAAAACAAAACAAACAAAAGCAAGACAACAAAACAAAAACATGAAGCTAAAAAGTCATATATAAAACTGCAATACCAGCTTTACAATGGTTACTATGATGTCTCAGCAGTATATAACAACATTAATAAAACAAAACATTGGAGACATTATAAGACTTCAAAAGCAGGTAATAATCAAACCAGAGTGGGTATCTTAGTGAATCTTGTCATCTTCAGTATAGTTGCCTATACTCTTACACTTGACACCATGAATCATAACAGATTCGAATAAAATCAGTCAATACAAAACAGCAATCTAAAGGGCTGGGGATTTAGCTCAGCGGTTTAAGTGCTTGCCTGGCAAGCATGAGGTTGTGAGTTCAATCCGCAGTACCAAAAAAAAAAAAAAAAAAAAAAAAAAACAGCAATCTAACAAACCAGATTCAAATAAGATCAGTCATAATAAGACAGTGTAAGTTATACAGGGCTTCAGATTAAGTTAAT
>PVJX010004096.1:0-44106 GCA_004027295.1 Dolichotis patagonum | reverse complement strand
AGATTCAAATAAGATCAGTCATAATAAGACAGTGTAAGTTATACAGGGCTTCAGATTAAGTTAATAGGAAATTAAGGATGATTACCGTAATGTGTCCTGCTATTTTTGGGATAGCTGTCTGTGCCCTCAAATCTAGTGTAAGTAGACAAACTGGAACAGAATATAATCCATCTAAACAGAGTCGTGAGAATAGTGTAGATTTTAAATCTTGTTAGCCTATTAACAATATCCGCTGCCTTCCTTTTTTAGACAGTTCCTCCCCTTTCACTCCCACAGGGTGCACTGCCCATTTTGGGTCCCACTAACTCCCTCAGTTTTCAGATTGGGGGGAACAACCTGCTATTTATTCTAACTGGTTCTAAACCTTCTGACTCCTGGGCTTGATCTCAAGTTGTATTCCTTTACCTACAAAAGCCTCAAGGTTTTCCTTCATTATAGCTGACTAGTTCTCTACTGCACAGAAGTATCATGTCTTTTCAACCTATCTGCAGGTGCTGGTCGAGTTGTCCCTATTTCTCTCTGGTTCCCTGTCACATAGAGCATTGTTTTCTCATATTTGACTTTCTGTTCATAAACCCTCTTTCAGGTTAATTATGTTTCCAATACAGAGCATCTCGATGGACCCTATCTCCTGATCTACTCTGCCTGTGTTTCTTTTTGTTAGTATATCAAAGCCATCTATGTTAGACATTACAGCCAACCTTCTCTGCCTCATTTCTGCTATTCTATTTTTCTGCCATTGGTTGTCTATTTTTCCTCTTTCATTCCACTGTCTGCTTCGTTCATTGAGGCCCCTCTGCCACTGTTCCTGAAATCCTTGTATTCTTTTTCTCTCTCTCTCTCTAGAATGTCCTTCAGTATTTTTTGTAGGGTTGGATTGGTGGTCACAAATTCCCTCAGTTCCTCTTTGTCATGGAAGCATCTTGTTTCTCCATTAATTTCTAGAGACAGTTTTGCAGGATACATCAATCTGGGCTGGAGGTTATTTTCTTTTAGGGCTTGAATTACTTCGCTCCAAGCTGTTCTTGATTTGATGGTCTGTGTTGAGAAGTCTGCCGTGATTTTGATGGGTTTTCCTTTATAGGTGATCTGTTTCTTTTCTCTGATGGCTTTTAATATTCTGTTCTTATCTTGAATTTCTGGGATCTTGATTATTATGTGTCTGGGTGTAGCTCTGTTTGGGTTGTAGGTGGCTGGAGTTCTGTATGCTTCATACATCTGCATATCATTTCCTTTTGTTATGCTTGGGAAGTTTTCCTTAATAATTTCTGTGAATAGCCTTTGCAGTTCCTTTGTTTTGACTCCTGCTTCTTCATTCACATGTTTTATTCTTAGGTTATAGATCCTCTTGTCTTCCAGCCTTTGTATTGTTACTGCCTGTTTCCTTGTTATTTTTAAGAGATCTTTCCTCTCATGATCACACATTGCAAACCTGCCTTCAAGTTTTGATAGTTTATCCTTAGTTTCTTTCAAGCAGTTTTGCCAGCTTTCAATGGAGTGTTTAGTTTCCTGGTAATCTCTTTGAGTCTGCTTCATATATTCTAGGTTTTCTTTATATTCTTCATTGAACGTTTCTCTCTTTTGTGTTCTTCCATTCTTCCCTCTGTGTCTTCTTGAAAGATGCTTAGGATTTATTAATGTACTTATATCTTGCTTAACTTGAATTAATATTTCAATTTTGAGCTTATTTACAAGGTCCTGAAGATATCTCTTTATGTCTGCTGATGCTGTGTTTGATGTTGCCTGTTTGCTGCCCTCAATCTCTTTTGTATTTAACCTCTCCTGGATCAATATTCTCAGGGTTGGGGGCTGGGGGCTTTTTCTTTCTCTTTCTCTCATGTTTTTGGTTCCTTCCATACAAGTGTATAGTGTAGTTCCCATCCCCCTTCCTTGCTGGTTATGGTTCTTCTGGAGCACGCAGGCTAGGGGTTTCTGCCCTCTCCAGTCCACTGTCAGCCACTGAGGTGCAGGCAGGGGCAGTGTATACTGGCCTCTCCCCTCCAGGCCAGCCAACCTTAGGGGGCCTTCACTGTGTCAGTGCGTGCTGCACATAGGGAAACGGTTTGGGACGACTTACTGGGTCCTGGCCAGGGGTGTGACCCAAGTCAAGCAGATCCCACCAGTCTGCTCTGGGAGGGGAGCAACCAACTGAAGTCACTGCCCTCTGGAATCAGCCTGTCCTGCCCGACTCCAGCATATCCTCCAGTTGGTTGCCCCTTTCCCGTGGGAGGGTCTTATTCCCAGCACTCACCGTAGTTTAATGCTGGTCCCTCTCTGGCTCCATTCTCCGTTGGGCTCCCCAACCTCTGACTTCAGCGCGGCTGCAGCAAGAGTCCATGGCACCTCTGGGCGAGTCTCGGGCAGGGACGGCTCAGCTCCACGTGCGGGGCCGCTCAAACCAGTCACATTGGTGCTCCAGCCGGTCTTGGGCCTAAATTCAGGTAGCTCGGGAAAGCGCTGTACTAGCTGATCTTAGCGTCTCTAAAGGTAGCCCCGGGACTTCATATTCAAGCAGCTCGTTTCCTTTCAGTTTCTTCCTGGGTTGAGAGAATCCATCTCCCTCTGTCCAGACCTCTCCAGGAATGTTCTGTTCTGGCATCTGAGCTGTTTCTCTCAGAGAGGCTTCCTATCCATCTGCCTACCAGTCCGCCATCTCTTCAAAGTCTTGTGATTCTGTCTTACGTGAGACATTCTCATTCCATTGTTAGACATACACCATTAAGTCAAATAAGACCTCGTCAATATGACTATCCCTACCCCTAATCAACCTCTTAATCCACCATCCTCCGTGAAACCAGCAACCCGCTAGACAGGGATCCCTCTGCTCACTTCAGACCTATAACATGTAGGGGTTTCTAATAATGATCTTTTAAGAGACATCTGTTTCTTACTTCAGGGCCATAGCATTAAAACCCCTTAAATAAGACATCTCGATGGACTGATGACTAGACTGGCCTATAATCAACATAACTGCGATTTCATGCATTTGGTATCTTTTTATTTTCGGGGATGCTGTGACTCACCATCGCCGTCGCAAGTGCAAGGTCCTCAGTTCAATTCCAGGTACAAAAAACCAAAACAAAACAAAACTGCTTTTGTAGTCATACTTTCCTAGGCCTTAAGAACATTAATAGCATTTAGTTAAGACCCTAGTTCCTCATTGTATCTTAGCTTCTGAATTACTTATTGTGCTTTCTGTTCAAGACCAAATGTAATTAATAATTGAGTTTAGCAAGGTTACAGGATACAAGATCATTATAGAAAAAAAGTTATATCTCTGTATGCCTTTAGGGAACAATCCAAAATTATAATGTAAAAAAGTTCCATTTTCAGTTACTTAAAAGTAATACAGATAAAAATTAATCAAAAGTACAAGCCTTATACTAAATCATATTGGTGAAATTAAAGAAGATCTAAATAAACAGAAAGATACTTACTATTCATGGATCACAAGGTGTAATATTTAAGACGGCAATAGTCCCTCAATTAATGAAAAATTCAGTACAGTCCCCTTCAGAATTCCAGCTGGCCACTTTGAGGAGCTAACTCTAAAATTCATGTGGACCTTTAAGGGGCGTAAAATAGCCAAAACAATCTTTGAAAAGAAACACGAAAATTGAAAGACTTATACTTACAGATTCCAAATCTTGTTACAGATCAAGACAGTGTGCCCTAGCGCATGGGCAGATGTGGGTCAATGAAATAAAATTGAGAGTCCAGAAAGAAATTCTCAGGATTATGGTTTGTTGACCTTTAGCAAGGTTGCCAAAACAGTTTGGTGGGGAAAGGAAGAGTCCTTTGAGCAAAACAGTGTTGTTGGAACTAAATATCCACAACTGAAGTTGAACCCCATAGCACAAAAGCCAAAATGTAAGAGGTAAAAGTAGAAGGTTCTTACAGAAGAAAACAGGCACAAATACTTACAGCCTTGGATTAGGCAACTGTTTTTTAGATATGATACCAGAAGTACAAGCAACAATAGGGAAAACATAAATTGGACTTTAGAATCAAAGTTTAAAACTTGTGCACTTCAAAGAACAGTAAGGAAAACAGTCCACAGAATAGGAGAAAATATGATAGGCGATTTGTACCCAGAATATAAAAAGAATGATTATCACTCAGTAAAAGACTCGTTTAAAATGGCAAAGGATCTGCATAGATATTTCTCTGAAGAAATGTATGTTGAGCTGAACAGCAAACACATGAAAAAAGCATTCTCAACATAAGTAGCCATCAGGGAAGTTTGTATTATAATCAAACGGCCATGAGAAAGCTACCTCATTTCCACTAGCATGGCTACAATCAGAAAGGTAACACCCAGTGTTTACTACAACAGCTACAGTGTATGGAATTAGAATCCTCACACTGCTGACTGGAATGCAGAGCCTTGCAGCCACCTTGGCAAGTAGTCCAGCAGCTCCTTGAAAGGTCAAATGTAGGGGTAATTATACAATTCAGCAGTTACATTGTGAGGTATATGCCCAGGAGAATGGATATCCATTCAGAAACATAGATGAGAGGCTTCCAGCTCTGAGCCCCCTACCTCTTCACCACAGCTGTTTACCTCTCTTTTTCATCTTCCCCAAACAAACCATTCTTTGTTATATTTTTTAAAAAATGAGTATTTAAATCAGCACTTATTGATAATAGTCAAAGAGTGGAAATAACCTGTATATCCATCAGCTACTTAATTTACAAGCAAAATATGGTAATAGCCCCCCCATCTGGGAGGGATACATTTCCAGATGTTCTGTGGATGTTTGAAACTCTAGATAATACTGAATTGTAAATATTATGTTTATTCCTGAGATAAAACTTCATTTGTAAAGTAGAAACAGTAAGAGATTGCCAGCAACAATAACAAAACAACTGTAACAATACACTGTAATAAAAATTAATTTACCAGTTATTTCTGGAGTTTTCCCTTTAATTGCAACCAGAGGAAGCAAGAGAGATGAAGTCAGATGAAGGGAGATTACTCTAAAATGAAATATTGCTTGGCAAGAAAAAGAAATACATGAATGTAATTATATAATACATTAGAAGAGAGGATTATTTTCACTCACCATCAAGAAATGATAAATTTGCCAACCATGGCGATACATACCTGTAATCCAAGCTACTTGGGAGGCTGGCAAGACTCTGACCAAAAATATTGTGAACGTAGCTTATGGTAGAACATGCCCTGGTTCAATCTCCAGTACCACAAAAATGATCATAATAGAGATGATAAAAGTTTACAGTGATATATATGATTACCTTGAGTTGATTGCTACCTCATGTATACATGGATCAAAACATATATTGTATTTCATATATTTGTTAATTAAAGCAAAATGAAGTAAAGATACTCTTCAACTTGCACTGGAGTTGTGCCTTTTAGCTCACCAAATGTCATAGGTTGGCAACGCAGTGCATGTAGGAAATGGATTGTTTACTCTCTTGATCCTATGCCTAGCTGGAAACTATAGCTGCCCAGCATCACGAGAGTATCATGTTGCATATCACTAGCTCTAAAGACCAAATTCTAAGTATGGTTTCTACTGAATTCTTAAGTTTCTATACTATCATAGGTGAAGAAATCATAAGTTGAGCCATCACACAGCAGAGACCGCTTGTACTGATACATGCTACCATAAAAATGAGCCTCAAAAACATGTAAGTGAAGCAGCCACAAAATACAGTTCCATTTATGTGTTATGTCCAGAAGAGTCAAGGTATAGGAAGGAAAAGCAGATTAGTGGCTTCCTAGGGCTGGAGGAAGGAAAATTGTGTGAGGATAATGAAGATGTTCTAAAATTACGTTAGCAGTTGTACAGTTCTGTAAGTATACTTTTAAAACTACTGCATTATATACTTTAAGTAGGTAAACTATATGTTACTTCTACCTCAGCTAAGCTGTGTTTTAAATGTCAGCTCCACAAAGTCATAGCTGTTCTTCAGAGTTCCTCTAAGTCTCCCATGTCTGGCAGAATCTGCACTGCCTGTTTCCTTGTTGATTCTGTTACAGGGAAGTAACTCCCAACCTGTTAGATGTTGGATGTGGCATGTTCTTGTGTCCTGATGTCAAAGAACAAATTCAAGGACCAAGAAGCATAGGAAAGGCTATTGACAATACTCCTGAGAGGCAGTAGGGGTCTTATTAAAAGTGGGACACTGCTGAGCTTTTTTTGTCTAGGAGGTTTTCATACAACAGAACAAGGTGGCTGGCAAGAGTATGGAGAAGCACAAAAGCATTTCTGGAAGGAGTAGGATTGAGGGTCAGAATGTCTTGGTCATCAGGTATGTGTTTGTTACATTGTTTCTACATCTTTGTTATGTTGTTCAGGCTTATTGGACCAAAGAGTTCTTGAGCTGTGGTTTATCTCTGCGGAGGGAGGCTGGAAGGCCCAGCCATCCTGTCCTCTTCTTGAGACCAAGTTTCTATGTGCACAGCCCTCCACCACAGGCTGGTTTGCCTCATCTGTCTTCTGTTTTGCAGATCGCTAAATTTAGGTAGAGACTGGGCCCATTACAAAGGTACTTTGCAGGGCTGAGAATTTAGCTCAGTGGCATAAGTGCCTGCCTGGCAAGCACGAGGTCGTGAGTTCAATCCCCAGTACCAAAAAAAAGATATAACTTCCAAAGCTTGCTTCTGTTTCGTCCTTCTACACTGCATCCAAACCTGATCTCCTGCAGAAATGAGAATAAGTTTGCTTCACTGGCAGGTGGAATATTGGTTAGACCATCTCACAGTGAAGCTTTACTCTTCTAAAATACAGCCATGAACGCATGTAGAGGGGACACACAAATGTGCAGAGTCCATCCACTAAAACTCCTCTTTATTCTTAAAAAACTGTCAGGCCCCCTTTCAGCATTTTTACCACTATTTTATATAGAAGTGTACTAAGCAGAATGCAGATTTCCAGACCTAACAAATGAGAAACATCACCATGCATGGAATCATATCCTCCTAAAATGTGTCTGTTGAAGCTCTGACTCACAATTGATGGTATTAGGAAATAGGACCTTTGAAAGGTAATTAGGTTTATTTTATTTTATTATTTATTTATTTATTTATTTATTTGGTGCTGAGAATTGAACTCAGGACCTTGTGCTTGCCAGTCAGGAACTTGTGCTGCTGAGCTATATCCCTGGCCCTGTAATTAGGTTTGGATGAGGGTGGGATCCTCGTGGTGGGATTAGTGCTCTTATAAATACAGACCCTGGAAAACGCTCCTCCCCCATCACGTGAAGACATCCTTCACCAGGAACCGTGAATCGTCCATGTTGTCACCTTAATCTTGGACTTCTCACCTCCAGAACTGTGAGTGACAGCTTCCATCACTACAGTCATGGTATTGTGTTACAGCAGGCTGAGCTGACTGAAGCAGGGAGAAAAGTCAACTCTTAACCTAATAATAAGGAGAGATGAGGAAACTGACTTGGAAGAGCTTCCCAGTAGGAATTGTGTAGTGGTAGTCACCTGTACAGAGCATGAGTTGAATAGGACCTGAGACTCCTTAGGTCACTGCATAGTGTAAGAAATGATTTTCGTGAAAATAGTTCTGATTCCTCAACAGGTTGCATTTTTCAGAAGCATTTCTGAAAACAAAGTGTATACATTAAAAACTCTTAGTTTTAAAGCTGGATATACTGGCACATGCCAGTAATTACAGCACTCAGGAGACTGAGGCAGGAAGATCACCATCAATCGTAAGCCAGGCCAGGCTACATACCAAGAGCCTATCTCAAAAAAAGAAAACAAAACAAACACAAAATAAGTATGTGTAATTTTGTATCTTGATTATACTTCAGTAAAGCTGTTTTTTTTTAAAGGTTGAAAAAACGATTGGTAAAAATTTTAAATCCATATTAAAAATACTTCCATCTAAAATAATTGAAAGTGTTCATCTGAAAATCAGACTAAGTTTTCTGCTGTCCAGATGCTTTGTGCTTCGTAATTTACAGAAGCCTTTTTGAGTTGTTGATGTATTTTATTTTTCAAAATAAAAAAGGGTAATACGAGGTAAAATTCTATTTTCATTATCCTAAAATTTTACCTGAAATAGTTTATAGGATTTGTGTCATCTTTAAACCAGGAACAAATGATTTCCAGCTTTTTCAGGTGTTCTTAAATCTGCAAAGCTTTTCTGCTTAGATCCTGGTGTTGAGTGTAGTCACAAATGGCCTGTGGGAGTTCAAAGCCACCCTGGGCTTCTCAGAGAGACCCTGTCTCAAAAAACAAATGTAGCAGCCATGGGCCTTTCTGCCTGAATCTTCCGAGCAGTAGGAACAGGAAGCATGGGCCGGGGATTTAGCTCAGTGGCTTAAGTGCCTGCCTGGCAAGCACAAGGTCCCAGTACCCAAAAAAAACACAAAAAAACCAGGAAGCGTTTCATAGAATATTAGGTAACCTGTTTTGTCACATAATTTCTAAAACTATTTCCCTGTTATATTAGCTGAATTTGAGGTTTAAATAATTAATAAAATGTATGGGTGCACAGGCCTTGCCAGAATGCAAACTACTCTTAAAAACATTCTCCCCATATCCATTTGTGTAACCCTCCATAGGGGGCAATGACACCGCCTCATCACCCTTGGCCTTCCCCGCCTTCTGTGGAAACAGTGCTTTGGGGCAGATGTCCATGGCCCTGTTAGTAAACTGCTTGCCATACCACCTGCCTCTTACCTTATTGCTTTATAATAGATAAATGGCAGTGACTTTTACAGTCTTTTGCTTTCCACAGCTGACTCCCACTCTTTGAAGATAAGATTGTGGTAGTGTGGAAGAGGGCTGGATGAGGAAAACAAATGTTAAATGACCTGAGGAATTTAAAAAATAGAGATTTCTGGATTCTTGTAGAAATTCTGATTCAGTTACAGTCTTTTTTTAACAAGCACCCCAAATGATTCTGGTGCAGATAACTGAAGATCACAGCCCCCCAAATACTGTTCTAGTAGTTTCTAAATATAACAGTATTTTTTACTAGTTTACTATGGAGATGCTGAAAGCCACACATTTTATTCTCATTCCTTATAAACTGGAACTATGACTGCAGACTAGTGTAGAAATAGTAAAAAGAAAGGTGCTACCCTTTGGTTTGAAAGCCTTAAAGATACTTTCTTTTGGAAACCTTCATGTGCTAATAGATGCCCACCTGCGCACATTCTTGTGGTTTATTTGCATTCTAGGACTATTAAGTCCTTTCCCATTGTCTAGGAAGTATGTTTAGTATTTAATTCTGATTGTTAAAGTGAGGGGGAGGGACCTTTTTTATCATCCTTGTCTCACTTAAGAAGGCTTGACTATTTCCATTCCTTCAGAAGGAAGTGACTTACTGGCAAAAAGCCTCAGATACTGCTGCAGACATTAGCTCCAGGAAAACCAGTAAGTTTATAAACTCTTCCCATCTGGGTAGTTTAATATTGATATTTGTTTTTGGGAAGACTGACATTTCCTCCTTGCAGTAAATGTTATGGTTTTTTTTTTTTTTTCCTACTTCCTCGCATTTTAGATAGCTTGTTCCTTCATTTCCTGGGGTGTAGCCATTGCCACGTTGTTCAAGGAAGTAAGCCTGAATCAGACTCTCCTTATTTTAGTACAGCCCAGTTAAGACATTCTAAAATCACTAGCTGCAAGCAGTATGTAGATTTTGCTTCATTTTTATTTTTTTTTTGAATCAGGAATCAAACTCAGGACCCTGTGCTTGCCAGGCAGGTGCCATACTACTGAGCTATATATATCCCCGTCCCCTTCTTTAAACTGAGTAGCTTTATACATTATTTTACTTTGACAGGTTTTTCCTGAGTTAACCCCATTGTGAGTGGAAAGCTCCAACAATTTCTTTGTTATTTAGGTAAGGTTGGCAGATATGCTGGGCTGCTTTTTTTTTTTTTTTTTTTTTGGTACCAGGGATCAAACTTACGAGCTCACACTTGCCAGGCTGACGCTTATCTCGCTGAGCTAAATCCCTGGCAAGGGCTACTTATACTCCTTTCTACTGTTACCCATTTAGCAGATATCACTAAACCATCACTTTCTTTCTTAGTGAACTAGGTCTTCGAAACAGGAACAGGGCTCTAGCCATCTGCTACATTTGGCCCACATCAGGCATCACTAATTATTGCATAGTTTTGTGTCTTATTTGTAGCCACCAGTAACTTGACCAGGTACAGTTGGGTACCTGGGTGTCCTTTCCCCTCCCCATTTTACTGAGGTATGATTAGCAAAAAATAGTGTATGAATTTAAGGTATACATCTTGGTAATTTATGGATATATGTACACTAAAACAGTTACCACAGTCGAGTTTGTTAACCTGTCTGTCATCTCATAGTTACCTTTTTTTTGGTCTTTTTTGAGGCAAGATTTCACTATATGGTTCAGACTGACCTTGAACTTGCAGTGATCCTCCTGCCTCAGCCTCCTGAGTGCTAGAATTACAAGCATGTGCTATCATGCCTGGCTCTCATAGTTGTTTTGTGTGTGTAGTGAGAGCATTTAAGAGCTACTCAGTAAACTTCAAGCATATAATACAGTATTGATAACTATAGTTAACCATGCTGTACATTGAATCATGAGAATTTATTTAGTCATCTGAGAACTGGAAACTTTCTTATTCTATGAAAAAACAAAGTACCATATCCAAATAATGTGATAGTAGTTATTACACTGTATCTTCTAAGTAGTTACTCAGTACAACTCATTAACCAGCAGATTCTTTTAAGAGAAACAATAGCACAAACTTTCTTTTCAATGAATTAAGATAAACTATTGGTATAAATTAAACAAATTAGCATAAGTATTAAAATATTTCTAAAACAATGGCATATAAAATTTGGGGAGGTATTTGAACTTCTCCCTACTTCATATTTATTTCTTCCATTTTGCATTCTGCTTGTGTTGTATGTATGTCTGTGTGTTTCATAGAAACTAGGAAGTATTTGAGCTTGTATGTCTGATTTATTTCACTTAACCATATGTTCTCAAGTTGGGTCCATTAACCTATGAATGCTCAAGTTTGCCTTTTTTTAATGGCAGTGTAATGCTGCATTGTATATAAACATTGTATTTTCCTTGATGGACGTTTACTGTTTCCACACTTGATCTTAGCCAAAAGGCTGAGAAGCCATTGTGTGCTGTTTCCAGTACTCACAATTCTTGTTGTCTTTTTGAGACAGTTTCACTGTGTAGTTCAGACTGGCCTTGAACTGACTTTGTTACAGACAGTGGCCTCCAACTTTGAAGCAATTGTTTTGCCTTAGCCTCCAAGCTTTGCCTCAGCCTCCAAGGGCTGGGATTACAGGCATGTGCTAACACGCCCGGTCCCAGTACTACCAATTCTAAATTGTGCTGTTATAAACATAGGTGTGCCTGTGTCCCTGTAATATGATTTTAACTCTTTAGGGAAGATAGCTGGGAAGGAAGTTTCTGGGTTATATGGAATTTCTACTTCAAGTTTTTTGAGAAATTACCACACAGATTTCTGTAGTGGTTGTACTAGTTTATATCTCTACCAGCAGTGTAATGTTTCCCTTTTCTCCACATATCCTCACCAACATTTGTTACTAGATTTTTTTGATGGTAGGCATTCTTTTTTGGGTAAGATGACATCTCATTGTAGTCTTAGTTTTCATTTCTCTGATGGCCAGCGATGATGAACTTTTTTTTTTTAATGTAGTTATTGGCCACGTCTGAGAAGTTTCATTTGGATTACCCATGATTTGATTGAATCTTTTATTTTTTTAGGAGATGTCTAAATTTTTTGAGTTCATCATATGTTCTTGATATTAGTCCTCTGTCCATGGAATAGTTAGCACTTTTTTTTTTCCCATTCTGTAGATTGTCTGTTCACTTTGTTGGCTATTTTCTCTGCTGTGTAGAAGATTTTGTTTTGTTTTGTTTTGTTTTGTTTTCTTCTCTTTTCTTTTTTGGTACTGGGGATCAAACTCATGACCTTATGTTTGCCAGGCATGCACTTAAGCCACTGAGCTAAGTCCTTGGCCCGAAGAAGCCTTTTTAATTTGATATGATCCCATTTATTGATTCTTGGTATTATTTCTTGTGCCATTGGGGTTCTGTTCAGAAACTCTTTACCTACACCTATGTCTTCAAGAGTTGTACCTATTTTATCTTCCAGAAGATTGTGTTTCTGTTTTAATGTTTAGGTTTTCAATCCATTTTGGTTTTAGTTTAGTATATGGTAAAATAGACTCAGTCTTCTGCATGTGAATATCCAATTTTTCTAGCACCATTTATTAGTCTCTCTTTCCTCCCGTGAATGTTTTTGGCTCCTTTGTCAAAAATCAAATAACTGTGTGTATCTGGGACTGTTTCTGCTTGTGTTGTGTTCTACTTACTCACATGTCTGCTTTTGTGCTAGTACCAGGCTGTTTTAATCTCTGTAGCTTAGTAGTATAACTTCAAGTCTGCGATTGTGATGCTACCTTTTTTGCGTTTGTTACCCAGGACTGCTTTTACTTGTCTAGGTCTCTTCTGATTCCATATAAATTTTAGGGTTGTTTTCTCTAGCTCTGAGAAGTGATGTTGGTATTTTGGTTGGTATTGCATTAGATGCATGTATCCGTTTTGAAGTATAGCCATTCTGATTATGTTGGTTTTACCTACCAGAAACAGGTATTATGTTTTCATTTTCTGATGTCTTCAATTTCCTTTTCCAGTCTGATGCAATTTTCATTGTAGAAGTCTTTTACTTCCTTAATTAGTTTATTCCTAAGTATTTAATTTGTTGTGAGCAGTATAACTGAAAGCTCTTATCTTTTGGTCAGTTTCTTCTTTACTTCCCCCATTCCTGACATCTACTGTTCTACTCTCTGTGATTTTGACTTTTTAGATTTCACATTCAAGTGACATCTTGGCATATTTATGCATTTGGTTAATTTCACTTAGTGAAGGTTAATACATATTCTCACAAATGGCAGGATTTCCCTTTTATGGCTGAAAAATATTCTTTTTTTTTTTTTTGAACCAGGGATTGAACTCACAACCTGGCCCTTACCAGGCAAGTGCTTGAGCCGCTAAGCTAAATCCCCAGCCCTGAATAATATTCTTGTATATATGTGTGTACTACTTTTCTCCATCTCTGTGCCCATATCCAGTTGTATCCCCATCATATTTTCTTTATCTGTTCATCAGCTCACCAACTGACAGAGTAGTTAAGTTGTTTCCATGTTTTGGCTCTGCTGTGAGATAATGCTTTCATTTCCTTTGGATATATACCCAGAAAAATAATTGATGGATCATATGGCAGTTGTGATTTGATTTGATTTGATTTGATTTGATTTGTGTTAGGGCCTTGTTATTAATTTTTGAGGAACCTCCTTTTTTTTTTTTTTTTTTTTTTTTGATGGTGGCTGAACTACACAGTAAAACCCTGTCTTTTGTTTTTTGTTTTTATTTTTTGGGACAGGGTCTACTATGTAGTTCACGCTGGCCTTCAATTCACTGTGTAATTCAGGCCAGCCTTAAGCTTGCAGCAATCCTGCAGACTCTGCCTCCCAAGTGCTGGGGTTAGAGGTGTGGGCAACCTTTGATGAAGCTGTCCTAACAGGTGTGTGGTAGTAGCTCACTATGGCTTTGATTTTTGTTCCCCTGATGATCAGAGGTGTTGAGTACTTTTATGTACCTATTGGCTATTTTTCCACAGCAAGTTTTATAACTACTAGGCTATCGTTTGTAAATCATACTAGTAGCTCTTATTGAAAAGCAGATTGTTTGGTAGAATAGAGAATTCTATTGTAACTCTGGGGAGGTTGTCAGTCTCAGTGCTTCTGTGGAAAAATCCTTTAATGTAAATATGGCTGTTTTTTCATGCCTTCATTTAAAAAATGTTTTTGGCTAAGCATGGTGGCACGCATTTGTAATCCCAGCACGTGGGAGGTTAAGGCAGGACGATTGCTTTGAGTGTGGGGACAGTCTGGCCTACGTAGTGAGTTCAAGGCCAGCCTGATCTACATAGTGAGACCTTGTCTCAAAAAACAAGCAAACAAATGTTTTTGAAGATTTTTTTTTGGTGCCAGGGATCGAACTCACAACCTTGCTCTCACCAGGCAGCTACTTATGCCACTGAGCTAAATCCCCAGCCTTTGTTTTTGAAGATTTTAATGTGAAGACCCAGGTCAAATATAAGTAAGACAGCCCTGGCATAATGAACTGTAAGTCTGCAGAAAGTCTGATAAACAGGATACTAGGTGAAACATACTGAGTAAGATGGGGAGGAATGGTTAGAGGGTGAGGGAAGGTGGCTTCCTAGAGGAAATGTTGTAGCTGAGTGTTGAAAGCAGGGCTGGAGTTTCCCACCAGAAGAGGAAGAAAGGGCAGGAAGTTAGAGTTTATCCCATTGACACAAACTGTAAAAACCTTAAGGATTAGGATTAGATCGAATTTAAACTAAAATTTTGAGTAGTATTATGTGTTTGTAGGCCTTTACTTTATTGTAAGCTTCTCTTCTCCCTGTCTTCCAGGAACCCGAATCATTTATGATCGAAAGTTTCTGTTGGATCGTCGCAATTCTCCCATGGCTCAAACCCCACCCTGCCATCTGCCCAATATCCCGGGAGTTACTAGCCCTGGCACCTTAATCGAAGACTCCAAAGTAGAAGTAAACAATTTGAACAACTTGAACAATCATGACAGGAAGCATGCAGTTGGTAAGGGGATGCTGGTATTGGGAACAAAGAAATGACACTGGGTATTTGAATGTCATTTTACTGTATGTGGAAAAATTACTGATACATTGCATACAACTGGCATCTAGTTTTATGTGTCTAAAGTTTTTCCTTTCTTCCCCAGAGGTTTACTGAAATACTTTAGGAGACCAGATCCCTAAATCATAATTAAATCTAGTTGGTAGGGGAAAATAGTCCAAACTCAGGGAATGGTAAGTCCCAGTGGGGACTCTCAGAACTATGCCTTCAGGGCTGCCTGGCCTTTACTGGACTAGGGATGACCATACACATTCCCCACAGAAAACAAAGTGAATCTCACCCTCAGAAAACAGGCCTATTTTCTCACAAAATGCTCTTGTGTATGAGGATCGCAGTATGGTTTGTTTCCCCTATTTTCCAGAAGTGCCTGTAATATTTACATAGACATTTCTTATACAGACATACAGTTTGTTACTAGTGAGGCTTCTTTATCTCTGTGGAAGCAGAATGCTGGTGTGGAAATGCCTGCTCTTGAATATACCTCAGTGATTGCTCTTGGTGATAACTCGGCGTTAGCCAGCATTCTACTTTCTTTAGTTCCAGTTGAGTTTTGGTGGTTTTGCTTTGTTTTGTAGGCCTACTGAAGCTTGAACCCAGGACATTACAAATACCAGGCATGTACTCTACCAATGAACTACATCCCGAAACCTTTTTTAAAAATTTATTTTGAAATAGGACCTTGCTAAAATGCTCAGGCTGGCCTTGAACTTGCTGTCCTCCCGCCTTGGCCTCCCATGAATCTGGGACCAGTTGAATGCATGAAGTGTGGGTTCAGAGGAGGGCTTGAGTCCAAGCCTGCAGAGCTCCCTCGGGTTCTGGGGAGGTAACTTGTGTCCTTTCCCAAGTGCTGTTCTCTGCAGGTGATGTGGCTGACATTATTTTTCAGATTACAAAAGATCAGCAAAAAACCAAAAACTGTTCTAAGGCAGCAGAGAACAAGAGAGACAATTCTCTTTTTTTTAACTGTTCTGTATATGGAATGATACTTCAAATTGTTTTGCTTTTCCTTTTTGTGCTAAACCTCATTTTCTTTTTCCTAAGCAGGGGATGATTCTCAGTTTGAGATGGACATCTGACCTCCTGCAAGAATGGCAGGAAAGCAGCAACCCAGATACCTGATGAGGCCAGCAGGACCAACAGTGGAAAGACAGAGGCAGAACCAGCAGCCCCAGTGCCATCCCCATCTCCCTTCTTCCTCGGGTGCCAAATGCTAGGAAGATGAGCTGCATCTGGCTGTTTCTTCTCATGTTTGTTGTCCCCTGCCCAGCTAGACAGATTAGTTTGAAGGCTGTAGAGGCACTTCTGTAGAGCTAAGCTATCCATTGAGGAAAACAGTTAAACTGCCTTCCCTGATCTCATCTCAACTGAGAATCTCCCTTTTCCTCCTCAAATTTATCTCAAATCTAGTATCAGTCTACCAGCAACTACCTGCCTGGGATGTCTGGGGAAGGGGTACAGAAGTCTGGCAGGCTCATCATTCATGTTCTTTACGCTGTCTCTCTTCCTTGTATCCCACCCATTGTACAGTGCTGGGTTCAGGGTCTTTAAAGCCAGCAGGTGAAAATGATAAATAAAAAGAAAGCTGCTTTCCCTTTTACCTTGAGGTATTTGTCCTTAAGGACAGAGCAGCACAATTTATGCAACTCTGGTAGCATTGCTTTGTGACACTGTTTGGAAGTCTGTATCCCCGCTTTATCTTGGGAGGAACGTCTTCTGTCTTTGGTATTGTAGTTTCTCTTCCCATTCCTTTACTCAGCACATTTGTACAGATATTTTTAAACTCAGCCCTCAGTAAGCAGCTGTTCTTTGTTCTTCTACCTTCTCTGCTTGCGTCTTGTTGCTGCAGAGTCCTCTTATATTAGGAGCTATCCAGGTGATTTTGTCTGCCCCCAGAGCAGGGCGATGGGATGTAACAGGCGTTTTGCCTTTCCCTTGATGGGTAAAGCCTGCTCCGAAATTCTGCCAGACAATACCCAGTCCCTGTCAGTTTTAAAAATCCACTGAATGTTGTGCTATTGTGGCTTGCAGTTTCTTATATTTTGAATTTAAAGTTGACTTTCAGAAATGTTCTTAGAAAAAAACTAGATTTTTTTACCTGTTTGAATCTGCTTTGTTTGGCTAGTGGGATAGATAAGCATAGATTTAAAAAAGTGTTCCTCCCAGATTTCATGTCATTCCACTGTACTCTGAATTCTGTCTTTCCTTTTTTCCCTCCTTCCTTCTCTTCTTCCCTTTCCTCTGCCAGGCCATTTTTCGAATCTACATCAAAGATACTGCAAGTGTTGGTATCTGATAATATCTGTCACTTATCTGAACAGTGACATTTTATTTTTAAGATGACTACAGACCTATTTTTAGATATGTTTTCAGTACAATTTTGAACAGCAACTTTTTAACTAAACATCTTCCAGTAATGGGAAGGTAAGAGATTTCCATGGCCGAGTCCGACATTTGTTGTCACTTTCCTTTGTGGTCGCATGCCTTCCTTTCCAGCTTCCTTCTGAGCTCTTTCCGTTCCTCTTGAGTTTTGGATGTGTGTGTTTGGAGTTCGTACTGAGTGGTTTGTAAAACTGGACCACTCTGCCTTGCTGGGAGTTGTTCAGGAAAACCTCATTCTTATCTTTACGCTCTTTTACCCTTCTCTCAACCCCACTCTCCTGCTACTGCTGATTGGCACAGTAACCTCAGGAGAGGGCCCCTATAGAAAGACAGACATGTCCCCTCAGGGGAAGACAAATAGAGGAGTCACTGGTGTCCTGGAAATTTCTGATTGGATTCTTGTTAAGAGTCCAAGTGAGAGTAATAGGCCCAGTGGCTAAGAAAAAGAACAAAAGCTGTTTTTATTTTGAATTATAAGAACCTATTTGCGAAGACATTTTAGAAAGAGAAGGTGTTGGCAGAACTTTTTTATCTTTTGTTACAAAATGTGAGTAGTTAGAGTGAAAACCTCTTGTGATGGTTGATGTCTCAGGAATAAGCTGGATCTCCAATGTTTTGGGGGTGCTTTGAGTCTCACAATCAGTAATCAGAAAATATTTTGATGTGTTCCTCTTGTTTTCATTAAACTTCAAATGTTGCTTTACATAATCTTGTAAAAATGTAAGTTGTGCTGTCATTTACCAGAAAAGCTTGCTCAGACCTTTGTACCCTGGAGCTTGGTTCTTCGGAAGTGAAGCTTCTCGGTCTTCGCGTGCTGGCAGTGGCATCCTGTGGAATCTGACTCCCAGCTGGCAGCTGGCGGGCTGTCAGTGAGTAGCAGGGTACTCTTCTCAGAGTACTCTTCTCAGAGTTTGTTGTTTGCTGTCTGTAAAAAATTGGCTTCCTCGCGACATGCAATGGATAAAGTTGTAGCAAGGTACCATTTCCCCCTCTCTTGTCATCTCTGATCCAGGCTCTGTTTTAATACTTCTTGGGAGTGTTGACTGCATAATGCACGAGCTGTCCAAACCCTGTCCAGACTCTGCCATGACTTTCTTACTGCTTAGTGCAGTTCTTTTCTGGAGGCCACTACTGCCAGCATACCTTGTCAGTAAATCAGCATTGTAAAAATAATTGCACAGCAGAGATAAGCTTCTAGGTGACACCTTTATGTCATGCCTCATAGAATGGTTTTCAGGGCAAGCCAGAGTCTGGTAGGGGGTTTATGTCGGTGTGTTTAGTGGGAACCCTTACAGGTGAAGCCCTGCATAAATAACATATCCTGGCTTTCTCTTAGGATGGGAGTACCTCCCTCTGACTGAGGTTACCATCTGAGTGAGACAGTTCTTAAAATCTTAGTGATCATGAAGTTTTTATGAAGCAAGTATATTCTGTACTTCTGGGGATAATCAGTCTTCAAGAGAAATTACCTCCCTCCAGGTCGCAGTAGATATGCGATGTCATGGTTCTGCCATCTCTACAGTGTAGTTCATGGAGTTCCTTGTCTCTCATGTTCTATTCAAATATGTATCTCACTAAGAGCACAGGAGTAGAGAAGCTGCCTTTCAGGAATTAGGCTTCCAAGTCAAAGAATTTTCCATTTGTTAGTTATCTATTGCTGTGTAACAAATTACCTCCAAATTTAGTATCTTAAAATAGCAAAAAAAAAAAAAAATAGCAAACAATATCTCTCAGTTTCTGAAGGATAGATGGGCAGCAGCTTTGGAGATGGTTCTAGCATAGGGTTTCATGAATTTTCAAGATGAAGGTAGAGGCTGTTGTCATCTGGAGCTGGAGAATCTACTTCCAAACTCACTCAGTGGCCACTGGCAAGGTGCCTCAGGTTGTCGCCATGTAGATTTCACCTCTGGCTGCATGAGTGTCCTCACCATGGTAGTTGGCTTTCTCCTGAGGGGCTGACCCCCCAAGGAGGCAAACAAAGAGAAAGTCACAGTGCCTTAAAACCACCACACTCCCAAAGGAGGATGGAAAACTGGTCAAAAGAAGGTAGATTCAATTAACTGATAAACTGAAAGATAAATTGCTATTAAAATCAGTTGCCCAAGATGTGTGTGCTCAAACTGGGATAGGAGGCAAACTTTCTCCCTTTCCTCAAAGCTGCCTGATAATCTCAGGAGGAGGAGAAACAAGAAACCCGTTTTCCAGAGAACTGTAGTAGCTGTCCATCCGCCTGACATTAGCAGTTCAAGGATGTTTGCAAGGCAGCACCTGGGTGTTTCCTGGACTCATTTACAGTTATTCTTCTTTGGCCAGTGATTGGCAGAGAAGGAGAACTGGGGCCTTCCAGGTGAGCCACCAGAGCAGTCTTAATTGAAGGGGGACAAAGAGGAAGTAGGAGTAGGTTATTGAGCTGCAGAAAAGCAAGCAGAAAAAAAAGCAAATAGTTCAAATAGCTGGTGGTGTCAGGAAACCAAGTCCCCACCTGAGTCAGAGCTGAGCACCCAATGCTCTCTCAGCTGCACCATCTTACAGACTTGGTCAGTTGCCTGCCAAGAAGCAGCTTCTCCATAAGCTCGGGAACACTTGATGATAAATGTCTGTCATGCTGATTGCCTGTTGTGTCCTGCTGATTGTGGTTCAACTCTGCCCAACTTTTTTTTTTTTTTTTTTTTTGGTCTTTTTGAGACAGGGTCTCACTATGCAGTTCAGGCTGGCCTTGAGCTCAGTTTGTAGCCAAGGCTGGTCTCGAACTTACAACAATCCTCCTGCCTCAGCCTCCTGAATGCTGTGATTATAGGCATTATAGGCATGTGCCACTACTCTCAGCTCTGTCCTGGGTTTCTTGGTGGAAATGCTGTCTTAAAGAGAACCAGGAGAAACTTAGAGGCTGCCTCTCAGTTCAACACATTCTTAGTGGATGCCTGCTGTTTCTGGCATTCATTCCTACACAATCTTGAGCAATTTCAGATATCTTAAAGATGGCGATTCTTGTTTGATTTTATCATCTGCCCCCTCCTAGCGTTTTCTTCCCCATAGCCTTTAGCATGTACTTGAATAAAAACATCCCTGCTGAGGCAGTCAGAATGAAAGGTGCTCCTTCTGGAAGTAGAGTGCCATCTCTAAAGTACCTTCCAGTGAACCTTGGTTTTCCTCTTGACTTGAGATGGAGTTAAAATCAGTGGTCTTTTATACTGTTGGTGTTTTTATTGTCGTTTGGGCTGTTGGCTCCTTGAGCCACTTGGACCTTGCCTTCCCAGTTCAGACACTGAAGTCCACGTGTCCACCAGAATGCAGCGAGGCCCAGTTCACATCGCAGCCAGTGTGCAGGCTGCCACCTCTGAGTGAAGGAAGCTGGGATAAGGGCTCAGCATGTTGGCAGCAGTGGCCCAGGGGTGCAGTCTCTCCTTTCCATCTCTGGTACCAGCTGATTGAAGCCAGGGCCCTGAGCCCTTTACATTCACCTTGAGGGAGGAGACCCTGCAGTCTGTCTGTCTGATTCATTACTGTTTCTTCTCAGTATGTTTTCTGGACTACATGCACATGAGTAGCTATTAAGATGCGAAACCCAATCACTTACCCATCCTTAACATCTGGGAGAGGGTATTATTTGTTGTAAAACTTGTGAAGACATCCTCTTTCTGAACTTTGAGAAGGGAATCGTTACTTAGCTTTTGGTAAAGGATGGTATCAGATCTTTTGGTCCCTGGGGTGAAAGCTAGGGCCTCAGGTATGCTAAGCGGGCACTGTACCCCAGATCTGCATCCCCAGATCTCGAAATCAGATCCTGCTGCAGGTCTGTCACCAGTCTTTAGAATGCTTACACTCCAAGCGCACTTTCCTTCCAGGAATTGTTCACCATTTCAGTGCAGTTTCCTTGAGGCTTGTTCACAGCAGTTTCTGACTGAAGACCGAAAGAGTGATTGATAGAGTCTCATTTTTCCAATTAACTGTTCATGATACCTATCCCACCCTCTGGCATTTAGACTGTTCTCTAGATGGGCCCTGGAAGTTGGCAAAGCTTAGGTTTTGAAGTCTTGAGTCTGCTTGTTAACCTCTGCCTATAGCCCTGGCGGACTGTACTGGATATCAAAGAGACGCTGGGAAGGGTGCTGAGCAGAGATGCTTCCCTCGGTATTTAAATGCTCACTTGGCCACGTTGAGCCCTTGCCAGTGCTTAAAACTAAACTTCTCGTACACTTCAAACAATTCCAGGTGTCCAGCACAGCAGATCCATTCTTGTTAGTGTTCCTCTTTCCTCTCCATCTTAGTCTTTAAAAAGCAAAATTCCAAGCCCAGGTCAGGGGGCACTGTCACTGGGACGCAGGGGAGGGGCCATTGGAGAGCCTCCTGCTCCTCCCTGCATGGAGTCACAAGTCTCTCAGCAGTGCCTTTGTGTCACCTGCAGATGAGCCCATCTCTGTCCACTTGGGGGAGGAGGCCCTCACAGCCCCTGGGCACACCTTAAACAGGTGTCTTGAAGAGCTCAAGAATACCCATATGTGCATTTTAAACATCTTTTAAAAAACATTTTATATTAAAAAGCCCTCCCTGTCTAGTGCCAGCAGTTCCCACGCTGAGTGGAAAAGTGAGACTGCCAGCACTTCGTGCGGTCTTGCCCTCATCTCCCTGATGTGCTGTCCCTTCACCCCTCGTGCGTTCTGTCACCAGTGGACAGTGGAGGGCACATGCAGTCCTGTGTGATCCCATGACCAGTTTTGTTTTTTAATTGTCTTTCCAAACCAGCAGGTATTTGGAAATTAGAGAAAAATTAAGTTCTCACCAATGGTTGCTGTTAACAGTTAATAAAAGATTTGAGTATCAACTTGGCGTCTTTTTGTTTTATGGTGCTGGGATGAAACTCAGCGTCTGTACCACTAAGCCATATCCCGGCCTCAGCTTAGTGGAGGAGGGGAGATCTCGCTATGTAGTTCAAGCTGGCCTTGAAGTCACTGCAGTTCCGCCCACCCCCTCAGCCTTGTATTTTTTTTAATTTAAAGTTCCAAGTGAACTCCTCTTTCACATCTGGACGACCTGGCTGGTGGAGAACATAGGCCGAGCTAGTCAGCTGCTTTGTGTGGAACAAAATGAGTGGGCCTGGCTGCCTAAATGTGAGGTGATACAGGTCTTGGAATAAGGGTTGGACCTGTGGACTGCCAGGTACACCCACAGAGCCCTCCAGGTGCTGCTTTCCTCTGCAGAGGGGCTGTCTTAGCCCTTGGGGGTGCTTATCGGACACCTGTTGTGCCATGTCTTAAACTGGGCTGAGGGGCTGGGGATTTAGCTCAATGGCTTAAGCGCCTGCCTGGCAAGCGTGAGGTCATGAGTTCGATCCCCAGTACCAAAAAAACAAAACAAAACTGGGCTGAGCTGCATGGGTGTCAGATTCCTGGTCATGAGTCCAGCTTTTGAGGCATTAGTACTGAGAATGAGGGTCTTGCTCTGGGATTGCAGTTGTGGACGGAGGCCCGCACAGAAACTGGCATGGAAGTCCTCCCATCAGGACAGTGCAGAGGTACGGGACACTGGCTTTGCCAGCACTAGTTGTACCGATTAGGAGCTGGTTTCCTACAGGATTCTTAGGTCACTGAGCCTCCATTTTAGCAAAGATTGAGCTGTTAACTCGTGGGCTGTCGTGAGGCTCAGGGGATGTCCAGCACCTTGTATGGGAAAAGTTGTCAACAGTGCTGCTTTTCAAGGAACTCAAGCCCTGCCTGCTGGCACGGAAAGCCCAAGACTGCTGAGTGGCGCTGCAGCCAGCACCCTGGGAGGGGTCGCTAGAGGTACCAAAGGATCTCTGTGGAAAGATGGCTCCAAATTACCTGGAAAGCACTTTCCTACATCCATTACCCTGCCCCCAAGCTAATTAGGAAGAGGGATAAAAATGGAGGCTTTTCATGATGGAGATAAACAATGAGTTATTGTACTGAGGGCCACTGCCATTTCTCCACCTCTCTCTCGTTGCACAGGTTAAGTTCAGACTTGTGATCCTCCTGCCTCAGCCTCCCAGAGTACTGGAATTCAGTCGTGTGTCTCCATGCCCAGCACAGCTTCTTACACTGTCTCTTTCCCCACTCCTACCAGGCCCACCCACTTCCCCAGCAATGCCACCAGTTTTTCCCACTCAGAGCTTCCAACTGGACTTGACTGCTCTAGGAACAGTAGCTCTTTGCTTTGAAATCAAATTAAAATAACTCCTGTTACAGCCACAAGCTCAGGCAGGGCCATGCTGAGGCAGTTACTTCTGCTGACTTGCAAAGCCTTCAGCCAGCTCATTGCTCCAAAGGGAGCTGCTTGCTAGGCTGGAGTAGATGGACTTTGCTACACATACTGGGCAGCAGCTAGTACAGTCCAGCTGCCGGAACAGCATGTAGCAGTGTTCAGAAGGGTCAGCACCACGTGGAGTTTGTGCCTCTCGTGCTTGACGTGAGGCAAGGCCTTGCTGCCAGTGGGTCGCTCTGCTCTGAGTCAGCAGAGCAGCTAACTATAAACACTCCAAAAAGCTAACGCTGCAGATAGGGTGACCTTTCACTTTGCCGGCCCTAGCCATAGAGGGACAGTTATTACTGCCAGGAACTTGAGGTTGCTGGTAGGGTTTGAATGTCTGGCTCTGAAGTCCGGGGCTTGATCCAAAGCTGGGTGGGCAAACACCTGTGGGTGCTATTCAGGACGATGCTCCTAGGACTCAGAAAAATCAGAGCTCAGCTCTGGAGTGGCGGGGCCAGGAGGCCTCTGCAGTCTCCTTGAGAAAAAGGAACAGGAACGCAGCAAGCTGACCCAAACTGCCCATGCTACTGTTCTTACGGGCAGTCACATGCAGAATCCTGCTGTGGTCCTGAACTGGGCCTAGTGCGTCCTTTCCAGTCCAGGAAATGAGCAGCTCTATCTGCTTTGTTCCTGAATCAAGGCCTGTATGCTTCAGAAGCCCAGGCCCAGCTCTAGCAAACTCAGTACCTGCATGGGCCACGAGAGTAGCACTTTGACATAGCGGAGGCTTCAGCTGAGTCACCCTCAGCTCGGCAGGATCCCACACAACTGGGATCATTCTAAGGTTGCACCAAGTGGGTGGGCCACCTGGGAAGCATGGGTAGATAGCAAGGACTCACATGGGTTAGTGTTCTCCATAAAATGGCCTGCTCACTCCAAACAAAAACAGCCTGGCTTTGGCAGTGTTCAACATAGTGAAGCTGGTAAGAGAAAAGTGTCACCTTTGGGGCTTCTGCATTCAGAAGGTGAAAGCTTGTGCTTAAATTTGTGGTGGCATTTTCCTATGGAAAAGCTTGGGCTCCTTTTTGTTTCCTGCCATATAGATTTGGAATTATGCATTTTAGGATCAGGTGTTAAAAAAAAAAAAAAAGAAAAAGTGAATAAAGTTTAGACAAAAAGGGATATAGCCGGGCGTGGATGATGCACGCCTAGAATCCCAGCGCTGAGGCTGAGGCAGGAGGATTGCACTGAAGTAAAATTTACTTTAAAAACAAAAAAGGAGGGCTGGGGATTTAGCTCAGTGGCTTAAGCACCTGCCTGGTAAGCGCAAGGTCGTGAGTTTGATCCCCGGTACCAAAAAAAAAAACAAAACCAAAAAAGGATATAGCAGAAGTTGGGTTTAGCACGCCTTACTTACTTAGTTTTAGGAGGGAGATTGGGAATAAGGCTCTGAAGACAATCTATGGGGGGTTTTCTGTTGTTGTTTTGTTTTTTGAGGCAGGGTGTTGCTATGTAGCTCAGGCTGGTTATAAACTCAGGACAATCCTCCACCCTCTGCCTTGAGTACCGGAACCATTACCAACAGACTTGTTTTCCAAAATACTGGGAATCAAACCTAGGCGCTCCCCCATGCTACACAGGCACTCTACAGCTGAGCTACGTCCCCAGCCCCAACTATTTCGTATGAACACATGTACTGTACAAGAGGAAGCCAGCACTGAACACTGCCCTGAGGCCTTCACCCCTGCTGGAGAGGAACCTCGGGGCCCTCATTAACAGCACACTTTGAGACTCGGGTCAATTGTCACCATGTTTTTAATAGGTTTGGGTTGTGTCTGCCAAGCAGACTAATTTGAGGACATTGGAGGACCCCAGCAAATGTAGTCCAGTGTGGCCAGTCCTCTTGGAGAAGTTCCCCTCTCTTCTGTCAAAGGCACCAGCTGCCCTAGGAGAACTAGACAATGACTTTATTGTTTATGTGAGTCATTAGCAAAGACCCCTCCCGGGAGCTCTGGACAGGGACAGCAGATTGCCACTGGCCAGCAAAAAAGATGTGGGGGCCTCGGTTAACCCAGCCCCAGGCAACAGCAGCCAGATGAGTAGGTTTTGATCTCACACAATGCTGCTTACACTTGGGAAGGAGATCGTGCGAGTCCACTATGGACCACTTTTGAGAATATACAAAAACTAGATGGCTTTGCCCCACCTCAGAGGTAAATGCACATATGCCCCAACTTTGCACACAATTTCAAGTTAAAAAAAAATTAGAAAAAAAAATCAGGTACAGAACTCTTGCACTTGTACTTTTGCTCGCCACCATCTCCAGTGAGGGGAAGCTCGGCAAGCCCGACAAGACCCCTCCTGCCCGTTCCTCTGCAGAGGGGCTTGGCAGACCCAGCAGAGTGCTCCACTGCAGAGTGGGCAGCCCTTCCTCCTTGGCCCTGGCATGCAGAGCCACTTCCCTCTGTTTCTCCTCCCTGGGTAGATGCTGCTGTGTCTCCTGGGAGCTTCCCACACCAGTGGAATGCAGGCAAATCTGGCTTTCTGCCGGGCTCCATCACAGGCAGCCACACTCCTCCACAATCATGTCTTTGTGGTGCTCCAGGAGCACCCTGCCATTGTCCACATACAGCATGCTCAGCGGCTTGGTCTTCACCGGCGCGCAGCAGGTGGAAGGGACGCGGTGGGGCTGGTAGCGTTTCAGCAGACTCTGTAACGGGGAGGGAGGAGATAAAGAGTAACACATTATAGAGTTAATATCAGTGTCTGGGAGCAAAAATAGAAGAACCAGCTACCAACCAGCTATCAATTCCAACAAAGAAAACAACTTTTACTGTGCTGCCTCTGAACAGATTTTAAAATTTACTTGCGAGCTGGAGGTGTGGCTCCACGGCAGAGCGCTTGCCTAGGGTGTGTGAGGTCCTGCACCCTGAACAGAAGTCATAGTGACAAATCTCAGGTACCCGGGAAGCTAAGATAGAACAAAAGTTCAAGGCCGGCCTGGGCAACTGAGTTCCTGTCTCAAAAAAAATGGAAAGATCCAGGGATACAGCTCAATGCTAGCATACCCCTGAGTTCAGTCCTTAATACTGGAAAAAAGAGTTGTGCATGTGTGGGGAGAAGAGTAGCTAGTTTATGTGTCCATCCTTTTGTTCTAGTGTAGAGTGAATACCAGTTTTAAATGACTCCAAGAAACTCCTGGTTAAGTTCTAGTATATATAGCGGAGTAGAGGGTCACGTAGAAATTCTTGCAGGGTGTGATTTGTTGGCCATAGAAGAGCAGAGTGAACAGAAGAAAGGTAATACCTGTTGGCATTTGGGCAATAGCCTCCTCCCTGTGGTCCAGCAAGTCCTTTCAGATCAGAGGGTCAGACTGGCGACTGAACAGTCTGGGTCTGATGGTTCCCTTGGCTGTGCTACAGGTGGGTGGGTGGGGTGAGGGGTGCCTACATGGGTGCAGGAAGGCTTTTCCCAGCATAGGTCCTCCGAGGCCACAGCCTGCACTGGTTCCCTTGCTTATGTGCCCCAGATCCCTGAAATTACTGGAGGCTTGGCACAGAGGAAAGACTGCAGAGATTTTGCTCCAGGCTTCATGGAGCAGAATGAAAACACTCTGGTCCCACGTGACCTGTAAGAGCAGGGCAAGGCCCCCTCTAACATCAAGGCCACTGTGTTAGGCTCTAAGTTCCCTCTAGTATATTCCCCTTCCAGCTCATCAAGCCTGTTTCTCTCCCTCTGCCACCTCCTAGAGCAGTGTGGTGACCCATGGCAGGCGTGCCAGCACCAGCTGTTTGTTATCATTGTAAGCTCTCAAAGGGTCGTCATCACTGCCATGGGCTGTTCAATGGCACCTGACAGCAGCCCCTGGCCTTTCGCCTATGAAATGGGTAGTCAGCTACAAGTTTAGATCATGGAAGTACATTGGCTAAAACAGTATTACTGGGCTGGGGATGTAGCTCAGCAGCATTAGCGCCTGCCTGACAAGTGCAAGGTCCTGAGGTCAGTTTCGAGGTACCAAAAAAACCCACCATAACAACAAACCCACTATTATTCCCATCGTGGCCTGATAAACATAGCCCCTACTTTATTGGTGAATCACAGACTCCAAGTAATGTTAAAACACCACCAAACACACCTGCTACCTGTCCCCTACTACACCGGTCACATGCATACTATCCCACGGGCCCTATGGCATTCTTTCTCATTTTACAGGCAGGAAAATTGAAGCTTGAGAGAATAAGCAATTTAAAATCATGCAGCTAACAAATAGAAGTCAAACCCATGCCTGTCCATCTTAAAGTCCGGATTCTAACTTCCTTTCCTAGAAAGTCATGGCTAGAAAGGAGCTGACACCCTCTAATTCTATCCATAGGCCCTTGGGAGGCTAAGGCAGGATGATCATGAGTTTGAGACCAGCCTAGGCTACATGATGAGTTTAAAGGCCACCATACATAGTGAGACCATGTCTCAAAAAAAAAAAAAAAAAGACAAGGGAAAATCCCAGGGAAGCAATGTGTTCAAGGCCTTCCACAAGTGTTCATTAAAACACTGTGATGGTTAGCCAGGCGTGGTGGCACACACCTGAATCCCAGCACTCGGGAGGCTGAGGAAGGAGGATGGTTGCAAATTTGAGACTGGCCTGGGCTACAAAGAGAGCTCAAGTCCAGCCTGAATTGCATAGCGAGATCCTGTCTCAAACAGAAAAAGAAAAAGACAAAAACAAAAAGACACTGTGATGGGTCCTCTCCATGTCCTCCTGGGACCTCACACGGGATGTGGCACATTGCAGGTCCTGTGGCTTACAGCCTTGGTGCCCCACCTGGATGTAGGCGTGGTTGGTGGGGTGGAACTCCTCGCCCACGGGATTGGGACACTCTCCCTCGCAGCGGTAGGCGTTGTACTGCTTGGGGTAGATGATCCAGGAGCCCCATCCAATCAGGGTGAAGTCGACCTGGAACTTGACCTTGCGACACAGCTGGCTTCTGTCTGGCAAGTGATGCCGACGGTGCCTCCTGGCCCTCTCCTGGGACAGCTGTCCCTCCTGGGCCCTCCAGGAGCTCTCAGCTTCCCACAGTAAAGTGGCACCACCCAGCAGTCTCCGCTCCCTGGACAGGTTGGAGTAGAGCATGAGGAGCACATCGGTGACAGCGACAGTGACAGGTAGGCTGGGGGAATGCTGCCAGCACTCTCTGGCCACACTGGACATCTGCCTTTCCAGTGTTCCAGGGTCCTTGAGCCATCTGGAGAGCGGCTTGGTCACCTCCAGGACCATGCTGCCTGATGAAAAGGTAACCTGGGAGAGTGTGACAGTGAACAGCTCCATGTGAAGACGCTCCTGGCAGGCGGCTGGGTGCTGCTGTGTGTCCGGCTTGGGCTGGTGGAAAATCTGAATAGTGAGCAGGCCCTCTGCAGGGAGGTCCACGGGGTTGGCCAGCTGTAGCCGGAGCTCAGCCCATGCCAGATCCTCTTGCTGGCTCAGGAAGGAGAAGTCAAAAGCAAAGGTCCAGTTCTGCCCATCCATCTCCACACCTAGGGGTAACAAAACCAAAACCAAGAAGGAAGCGGGGTGAGAACGGCTCCCTACTTGGCCACCTGTCAATCACCTCAACGCACATTGCAGCTTGAACTCTGTATCAACCATTTCTCATCCTTACCTCCTCTGAGGAGCCAATAGTATCATGAGCCCATTTTAGAGATGAGGAGAATTGAGGCTCAGACAGGTTGAGGGACATCTCCAAAAATGTCCATCTGGTAAAGTAACAGAGCCAAGAGTAAAATTATGACTTTCCTACCTCAACCTTCCAGACTACAGGTATGCACCACATGCCCAACTAATTTTTATATTTTATCAAACTCTGTCTCCTTATCTGCAGTGGGAATAATAATGCACTGTCCACCCCTACTTATCACAGGGACCCAGAGCCATAAAGATGTTTGAAGGTTTATTGCTAAATAAAAATCAGGGATTTTTCATTAGAAGGAGTCTCACTTATTCATGAGTTGATCTTGATAGTGAATTTCTCTGGGAAATCCAGCCTGTATTTTAAAGGATAAGAACCACCACCACCTTCCCCCAGCTGCCAGCTGCTCCTCTCAGCCTATCTCCAACTGTCCTTTTTCACTTAATTTCCACTTCCCTCCTCATTAGCACCTGCAGGGGACCATAACCAGCCCCTGGCTAGCAACTCTCCCCAGAGGTGTGGGGAGGACCCCTATAGCTTGCATTCCCATCCCCCCTGCTGCACAACCTGACCATTTGGGGGTTAGGTGGGACACTGTAGCAACTCCTGGCCACCTGTACTTGCAGGTCTGTGATTTAAAAATATTTTATGTCAAGTGCATGCAAATGGCCTTCTAGAGGAAGGCACTTTATACTGGGATTGAACCCAGAACCTTTGCACTTAGCTACTTCCCAGCTCATTTTTTATTTTGAGGCAGGATCTTGCTAAATCAATAAATTGCCCAAGCTGTGCTAGAACTTGCATCTCTTCTGCCTCAGGCTCCCAGAGTGCTAGGATTACAGCTCAGAGGATGGTCTTTCTGATTAACAGTTAAGAGCATGGGCCCTAAAGCCCTCCCTTATTTGCCAATTGCTGAGACTGATCAAATTCCTTTCCTTTTCTGGGCCTCAGTTTCCCTCTTTGTAAAAGGAGGCAGATGGTAACAGTGTACACACCTCATGAGGTATCATGATGACCAAAGATGACTTAATGTTGGCCATCTTCATCCTCCTCATTATTGGCTAGTCCCAAAAGTTAGCACCAAGGTGTCTGGCCAGGCAGTGAGAGCCCTGGACAGTAGCATACAACTATCTGCAAAGGACAGGAAGTGTGCAGTGGCTTCCTGTGATGCAGGAGCCTCTCAGATTTGGCTCCGGTCCATCTCAGTTAGAATGGGGGTTCCTAAAGTTGCACCAACATCACATACACAGAAAAAAAACACATCTACCCAACTAATGCAACAAATATGAATGTGGTGGGGAGGGAGAAGGGGTCCACGGATACCCTGAAGCCCACCCATGTGATGAATTCGGACTTGGACACAGGGCCCAGGGACATCTTAACCCATCTCCAATTCCAAAGGCAAAAGTTAGAACTTGGGATATTGTGTTCCCTGCCACCTCGGGAGGTGAGTCTCCACCAAAAAGTGTCACTAAATTACCATTAGCTGCTTCTCAAGTGACAAGTGTTTCATGTGCCCATCCTCCTTGAACTCTCCCCAGTGGTATCACAATTTGCAGATGTGTAAAAGGAAGGTCCAAGGTGAAAGTAAAACAGTGGCCCAGATGCAAATTCAACCTGGCTGGACCAGTTCCCAGGTCGAGGTCTCCCTGAAGTCCACCCTAGAGAGCAGCGGGCGGGCTCAGGCTGCCCTTCTCAGCCCTCTTCCAGCAGGCGCCTCTCCCTGCTCTCACAAAATAGAGCAATTCACAACACTTCAAGGTGGCCTTAAAGGTAAACACTGTTGTGCCTACTTACAACACACAAAAGCCGTTAGAGCGCGGTCTCCTAATTATTAAAGAAAAGCCAGACAGATGAGGTGAAATGCATCAGGGTCACACAAGGAATCCAGGCGCCGGGTTGTAGGGACCAGAATCCAGTTTTCCAAGATTCCCCAGTCCCTAGGATCGCTGCACAAACCTTCAAGAACATTCCCGAAGGAAGAGAACTGGAAAGTGGTGCCCTTCCCCCTTCCACACCCCACCACCCGCAGCGCTCCCGTCTGCAGCCCGAGAGGCAGAGCCGAGCACGCCAACACATTTCCCAGTGCACAGTCTTCCAGGATGTCCAGTCCGGACAGTCCCCAGATGACCCTGCCGGGGAGGGTCAGTGACCGTCTCACTCGAGGCTGGCTGGAAAGCTAGTTGTCCCCACCCCACCCCCGGCCTCGAGGGGCTGCAGGCGGCGGGTCAGATCATCTCGGCGGATGTGGATTGCGCCGCCCTGGGGAGGACCGTCTGGCCCCCACAGGCCGAGGGAGGCGCGGCCCCCAGCGGCCGCCCAGGTGGCTGGATGTGGATTGCGCCAGGAAAAGGGATCCGAGGCTTGCGACGCTCCACGCCACCTGCCCGCCGCGCTGGGTGCCCAGAACGCGCCGCCTGGTCCTCGGGGCCACACACCCACAGGTCACTTTGCTCCCCAACACACTCCCTCCCTGTTCACATCGAGGCCCCGAACTCGACACTTCCCGTCCGAGCTCGAGGACGCGAGGCCTCCTCAGTTCTCAAACTCAGAAACCCCAGCCCTCGACTTGGATCTGCGCGCCCTCATCCCTCCTGTTACAAGCCTCAGCCTGCGACACTCCCGACGCCAGATTCGGGGCCCACGCACCCTCCATCGCAATTAGGAAAAGGAAATTCGACAAGACAAAACAATCATAGCAGTAATGACTTTTAATTAGTACTCAGCAGGTTTCTGGGCGGGGGTTTACTGCGCGCTGTCACCCAGGCCTCTCCTGTCTTCTTATAAGCAAGGTGATGTCACCCGTTCTCCGGGCGCGCACGAGACGCCCAGGTACACAACCAAGTCTGCCCAGGAAGCCCCGCCGCGATCGGACCCCATCCACCTCTCCCCACTCCAGGGCCGGGGAGACGGGGGTCCTCGTGGGGTGCCTCCCACTCAGCGCCCCGGCCAGCGCCTGCTCACGCGCAGACACCTGGGGAGCCTGACCCTGGACGCGCCCTGTGAACCCACGACCCAGGCGTCCCCAGGGCGCAGATCTGCAGCCGGCGCACTTGCGCAGTCCGGTGCGGGGAGCCGGCGCCGCCTACCTTGCGCCTGCAGGCTGCGGATGATGTCGGCCCGGGGCAGCGGGTCGCGGTAGAGGCTCAGCATGTACGCCAGAGGGGCCGGTGACGAGGGCTGCCCTTGAGTCCATAGGGGGACGGTGACCACCGTCGCGGTGCACGCCTGGAGCAGGGCCCACCCCGCGTGCAGGAGGACTGGGAGGCGGTGGGCGCGCATGGTGGGCTAAGTGGACCGGGCGCGGCGCCTCCGCCCCTTATATTCAAGGCGGCCGCTCCGCCCCGCCCTCCCGGGAAGCTTTAAGGAACTAGGAACCCCCTCCGCCAGGAGGTTGCGGGGGCGCAGAAGGGGCCCCCTCCCCTCCGCGAGCGAGCGCGACATCCGACGGGAAGCCCTCGGTGGGAAGGTGTGCCCAGATGCAGGGGCGGGTCTGGGCCTCTGGGTCGCAGGTCTGCGTGCCCTGGCACCCTGCTCTTCTGAACTGGAAAGGCTTGTTTCTGGGACACAGCAGCTACTCTGCCTCACCGGGCCCCCTACTCGGTTCTTTTCTTCCCCTCCACACGGACGCGGGGCTCATGAAGACGCGTAGGGCTTTGGGGCGGACCTCGGCTCCCAGGCAGGCGGCGGCCCGGGACGCTTTGGGGGTAGCTACTGTGCCCTTTGTACTCGGAGGCATCACTGGCCTTCTCTCGCCGGGTCTGTCTGGAGGGCCAGCCTCGGGGAAACGACAGGGTCCTAGGTACTCGCCGCAACCCAGGTGAGCTCCACAGGAAAGGCCACGGGGACGAGTGCTGTCCCCGGGAAATAGGCACACGGAGGGACTTCGCTCTCCGTCTGAAAAGGGAGTGAGCACAAAAGCTGGAGCCCGGGGTGTAGCCGACTGGGAGGGGTTGGGGGACAGGAGAAGGGTGTTGATCCTGGGAGCAGCAGGCTGTGCCCTCGACCTGTGGGCTTCACCGCAGGCCACATCCTGGGATTCCGGCCTGCGGTGGGAGAATCGGGGACACCTGGGGTTCAGCTCAGACTCTCTCCCCACTCTCACCTAGGCCCTGCTCTCCTTATCTGCACAACAGTGATGGCCTAGGCTTCCTCCCTAGGGAAGGTCAGGCTGGAATTACCTTTAAAGAAATGTAAATTTCTCCCCCAAAGTCTGGCCCCTTCTGTTTTCCAAAGCTGGCTGGCTTTCTTCTGTCTCCACCCCCTTCTCCTTTTCTGTCCTTGACTGGCCCATTAACGGCTGGCAGACATTTACTAAACATTACTACATGCAGAGCCCAGTGCTAAGTGCTTTACAATACCTCGGCTCTTTCACAAGATGCCTCCAGCTGGAAAGAACCACCGGCTGGGAACTGACCAGGTGTTAGAAAGTAGAAGGAGACCGGGACCTGTGTCTTCTGGGAGGGGGTGTCTGACCCAGCAGGAAGGGGCCTTGCCCAAGAGACCTGGATTGCAGATCACGGTGGGCCCTGGTCCAGCTGCATCCCTGGTTTTTTGTTTGTTTGTTTGTTTGTTTTGCTTTTTGTACCGGGGATCGGACTCACGACCTCACGCTTGCCAGGCAGGCGCTTAAGCCACTGAGCTAAATGCCCTGCCCTGGCTGCATCCCTGTTAGCACCTTAGAGCCGCAACTGTCTTGTTCATGGTTCCCTCCATAGTACGAAGTCATGGTCAGGACCCAAATCTGAGTCAAGTCCATAAATCAGTGCAGGACACAGTGTCCAGATTTGCCAGAGGATAAGCATCTTTTGGCATTTATTTATTTATTTATTTATTTATTTATTGGTACTGGGGATCAAACTCACATCCTTGCACTTGCCAGTCGGGCGCTTATACCGCTGAGCTAAATCCCCAGCCCTGGCACGTTTTTAAAACTATTGATTCCTGAGTCTTAACCAGACTTTCAAAATTAGGATTTTTGAGAAAGGATGTGGTAATCTATCTACATATTTAGCAGGTACCCCAGGGAGGCTTTTCACAAGACTTTGGAAACCTAAGTGGGCTCCGTAGGATTCTAGTTGCAGTTTGAAACCTGCCTCTAAATTTATTTTCCACCTATGTAAAACTGAGCTGGAAATAATCTCCTCCCATACAGATTAAATAAAATGAATGTAAACATGCTTTGCAAGCTCTATAACCTGATATAATTATAAAGGCTTATATGTAGCGATATTAGTATTGGTGTCTTGTCATTTCCACTGCTCCAGCCCCCTGCATCAGCCCCCTCCCCAGAGGCAGCAGGCACCCCCAACATGTGCATGCGAAGGACAGTGGTCAGTGCTATGGGAGTCTCCCTCCTGCACATGAGCATCAAGAATGCAGGGAGGTACCAAGGAGGAGACAGAGTCAGTTCCAGAGCCCACAGATCCCAAACTGCCACATGTCCTAGAAGACAGGCAGTCCCTCTGTGAATACAATCAGCATAGCGCAGCCTCAATCACCAGGACAGAAAGAAAATATGTATATTTTGCATACTGGGCTAGAGGCTTCTTCAAATTAAACATGCTCCATCCTTTTCACTATGTAACACTTAGTAGGTGCTCAGTCAAAAGAAATGAAAGCTGAGGCAGGAGTATCTCTAGTCTGAGCTCAGCCGTGGCAATTTAACAATCTCAAAATTGGAAAAAAGAAAACAAAAAAGACTGGCAGGTATAGCTCAGTGTCAAGGTCCTGAATTCACTCCCTAGTACTCCCGCCAACACACATACACACACACAGAGATAATAACAATACCTTATATTGGAGGCTGACTGTATCAGGCATTCTGCTTATCATCAACTCCATTTCAGAAATAAGTAAAGGGAAGCACAGAAGGAACAAGATAACTTGCTTGGGGTGGCAAATATACCAGAGGAAGCAGCCAGTACAGGAAGGGCCTATCTGCTTGTCACTATGCTTTGGCCCCTACTGCTTCCCCATATAAGAAGGAGGCCGCGGACTATGACTTTTTTTTTTAATCTCTCAGAGTCTTGTGTTTCTCAGGGTTTCCAGGGTCAGTTGCTGCAGACAAAACTCGCTTCTGATGTGTATTGGCCCAGAGCCTGGTGAAGGCCTGGGATTTCTCTGTGAGTGGCGAGGGAGACTGGACTGTTTGGCAAAGCTCATCTGTCTCTAAACTCATCCATCTCCGAACCCTGCAGAAGAACCAGAGCTCTGGAGCCCCTTCAAGACAGAGGCTGTCATCCTTCTCATTTTAAGGGTCATGAGTTAGTCCAGGGTCTGCTTCCTGTGTCCTTTTCGCAGGTGGGGAATGACACCTTCGCACTTCCCCTGCCCCAGACAAACTGACCCACAGATCACCTGACCTGGGAGATAACCTTTGAGGCCACTGCAGCTGGCTGGAGGGTGGACAAAGTCCCTTGAAGTTCTCAGTGCTTTCTGTCGGGCTGCTGGGGACCAGCAGTGAGTAGCATGGCTGAGTGCTTGGCTTCTGAGCTCGGGCCTCCGAGAGACGGAGTCTGGATCCCACTTTTTCCCTTACCAGTACATTAGAGTACACTAGGTCAGTCACTGCCTCGAAGTTTCTCCTAAGGCTGGAAAGTGGAGATAGACAATAACATCTAATGACCAGGAATGCGTAAACAGTAACGTGTGTGTAAAGATCAGAATGTAGGCTAGGGATGTAGCTCTTGTTAATATGCATGAGACTCTGGGTTCGATTCCCCACAAGGTGGAAAAATAAAAACATGTTAGCTGTAGCATTTGTTCATTCATTCACTGAACAAACTGCTTATCCAGTGAATCTCTACTGCACTCACCCAGGCTAGGCTGCAGTAATGGTGAACCTATGGCATGCCTGCTGCCGTGAATTGTTTATATCCTTGAAAATTCTAGGGGCCGGGGATTTAGCTCAGTGGCTTAAGCGCCTGCCTGGCAAGCGCGAGGTCGTGAGTTCGATCCCTGGTACCCCCCCCCAAAAAAAAAGAAAAGAAAAAAGAAAGAAAATTCTAAAAGTTTCGCCAGTACTGGACCAGGGTCCCAGGGAATCAAGGACATATGTTTAATGAGCATTTCCTATCTGCCAGGTTTGACATTGACTGCCTCTACATGCAATTGGCCCTCTATTTCCAAGGGTTTTGCATGTGTGGGTTTAGCCAACCTTGGATACAAACTATTTAGGATTGGGGCACTGGGTCTGTACTGAACATGAATGTCATTACTCCCTAAGCAATACAGAGTAGCAACTGCTTACCCAGCATTTACATTGCATTAGGTGGGCAACCCGCTTGGGCCGTCTCTCTCAGACAGAAGCTTTCTTTCTCTCAGTAAATATATTCTGCTCTTAACTTCTGTTGTTCCTAAAATGCATTCTTTGATTTTAGACAACACAAACTCATACTGGACATCTAGCAGGTTGGGAGTTTTATTCCTCTGTATCAATTGGAGGACTTACACTGAGATCACTAGACAGAGGAGAGAGTTTGCTTTTGTTTCATAGACTCTGGACTGAGATTCATTTAGGTAACAAGTTTTTATGCTTCAAATTTTGCTTTGTTCCCAGCACTCAGCAGGCTGAGGCAGGGGGATCATTGTGAGTTTGAGCCCAGCCTGGGTTACAAAGTGAGCTCAAGTTCAGCCTGAACTACATAGTGAGACCCTGTCTCAAAAAGTCCAAAAAATAAAAATAAAAAAATTTTAAAAAATTAATTTTGCTTTGTCTTTGCCAGTTGCTTATAATTACTTGTGACAATTGCTGGTGATTTGTCTTTGCCCATTGTTTGTAATTGCCTTGTCTCTTGTATAGTTTTATTAAAATAATGATAAATCTAAATTAAAACATGTGAAAGTTATAAGGTCATGCTGTTTTTTAAAGGGACACTGTTATTCTGATTTTGTTCTTGTACATGTTGCATTTGAATTGTTACTAACTTTACTGGTACTCCTTGCTTGACTTTATTTAGACAATAGTGCTAGAGAGAGTAATGCTAGTACACTGTATTAGGTTATAGTCCAGAAATGCCTTAACATGAATGGGAGGAGGTGTGTGGGTTATATTCAAACACTGTGCCGTTTTATGTAAGAGACTTAAGCATCTGCAGATTTTGGTACCTGCAGGGATTCCTGGAACCCATCTCCATGGATACTCCAGGGTAGCTATGTGTCAACCACGCGGAAGCCACAGAGGAGGAGTTAATAGCAATGGTTCTGTGAGGTGGAGGACATCGGCCTCATCCCATCCCCCCAGTGCTGGCGCAGCCTCCTGTTCACAGGGACTGCAGAAGTGTTTGCCTGATGATTGAACACTCTTGACCTTCATGATTTCTACTGATTCCGCTGTACTTTCCAGGAAAACTCCTATGCATCTGGCAACACAGTTTAAAGTCTCCCTCTACAGGCCCTACTCCCAGTGTCATGGCTCATATCTAGTATCTGAATGTCACCTCCAAACATCAGGCAGTCACAGGTGGGCTTTTCAGAGGTGACTGGATCTAGAGTGTGTGATTCTGGGATTAAGCATGTGATGCTGGGATAATGGGTGTGTGATTACTAAAATTAGTCCAGGGATGGGTTTGCCTTAGTTCTGGGTAGCATTAAGGGTGCCTCTCCCTGGTGTGAGTGCTACCGGACCTAGAGGTAGGAAGCCTGGATAGAATATAAGGGACAGAAAGAGGGTAGTGTCACACTTGCTGCTTGCTGCTTTTGCTATCTTTTGCCTGCTTCTCTTCTGTGATACCCTCTGCAATGCTGTCCTGCCTTGGATGCCACCCAACCAATTATGGACTGAAACCTCTACAGACTATAAGCTCAAATAAACCTTTTCTCCTTTAACTTTGGGTGTTGGGTATTTTGTCTCAGCGACAAGCAAAGTTACTAAGACAGTCACCTATTCGGCAAAGTCCTCTTCTTTCTAGGTTAAGCACCATAGAGCAAGTGTCCAAACTCCCTCTGGTGACAGCTACCAAACGGTGATCTTGCTAGAAGCAGGGAAACTCCTGATTATTTCTCTCTGAAGCCCCAGAGTTTAGTTCATCATCCACAGTTGCTTCCTGGGACCTGCATCTCCAGTGACTGAATCCAACACCGTGGATGGCAGAGGTGGTTCAATCCCAGGCTTCTGACGTGCTCTTCAGGGGGAAATACCCACCTCCCTGTTCCCTACCTTGCAGGTCTTGAGGGCTGACGCCCAGAACCGTGAGGTACTGTCCCGGTGACTGCAGGTACACATGGCTCTCTGTGATCTGGGGGCAGAGATGGGTCCCAGTCTTCCCTTCAAGACCTCTGTGTTCCAAGTGCATGCTCGCTCCACAGAAACACTTGCCCTTCCCTGAAGTTCAAAGCTGTTCTTTGCCATGAATGATTCTGCCCCCTCTTTATTCACAGAGTCCAGCTCGAGGGTCTCCTTCCCCTCGCAATTCCCTGCTTCAGACTCTAATCCCAGCCCTCCTTCGTTTATGGGATGAGGTCCTTGAGCCCTCCCCTGGGAGCAGCCAGTGCCCAGTTTGTTCTGTGCTCTACAAAAATGTTGTGCAAAGGGCTGAGCACTCAGAAAATGGAGTTGCAGACTGTGCCTGCAGCCGGCCTTGACCGATAGCAGTATTTTGTCTGCCCTGGCCATGTTTTTAAAAGTTCTTATTAAATTGTCAATAATAAAAATTCTTGAGATTTTGCACCACAGAGGTTTTATTGGGAGTAGCGGGACATTGCTTACTGGAGAAATGGAAAATTCCAGGCCCTCATTTCAGTATGGTGAACATTCTCCAAAGCCGACCAGTCACTGCCTTCTTGCATGTCGTAGTCTCCACTGCTTCATAACTTATCACACCCATTCACCTGGCCCTAAGGCAGGTGAGTTTGGAGTCGTAGGATACATGGGATGGCGAGAGATACCCAGGAATCAGGAAATGCAGATTGGGAGTGCATGAGAACAACCCACACGGTCCAGGCCCAGGCTGGGTGCCAGAGAAGCCAGTAGTTATCACTCTGCTCCTCCCGTCGGCTGCATGAAGGACGCTGGTATCTACTTCCATGTTACAAGTGAGGAAGCGGAGGTGGAGCAAGTCAACTGCCTCAGTGGAACACTCAGCAGCAGGGGTAATATGCGAAGGGGCCTAGGTCATCTGGAACTGGGCACCTGGACGCTGTCACGGCCACACATAGCACCTCCCTTGCACAGAGAGCTCTTGACCAACTCCTCCTACTGAAAGTGACCTCCCACTCTGTTCATTCTTTCCCTGTGGCTTTCCATAGTCAGAAATGTTTTTTTTTTTTTTGTCTTCTTGAGACAGGGTCTCACCCACTGTGCAGTTCAGGCTGGCCTTGAACTCACTTTGTAGCACAGACTGGTCTCAAACTTGCAATGATCCTTCTGCCTCAGCCTCCCAAGTGTGTGCCAACATGCCTGGCTAGAATCAACTTTCTTTCTTTCTTTTTTTTTTTTGAATACTGTTTGTTTTATTTCATTTTCGTTTTTTTTTGAGACAAGGTTTTGCTATGTAGGCCAGGCTGTCCTCAAACTTATGACCCTACTGCGTCAGCCTCTCAAACTCTGGCACTATGCTCTGTGCCGCTGTGCCCAGCTGCGGTGCTATTCATTTTCCATCCGTCCCTGGCCTCTTAAGCCGGATTTCCAGTGTGTTCAGTTTACCGACAGGCCCCCAGGCCTCAGCACGGTCCCTTCTTGGTATTGGGCCTTCTCACTGGGCTACATCCCCAGATTTTTTTTTTAATTTTTGAGACAGAAACTCACTAAGATATTAAGCTGCCCGGGTTAGGCTCAAACTTGCCGTCCTCTTGCCTCACTCTCCGAGAAAGCTGGGAGTCACAGGTGTGCACAACCACACCCAGCTTAGCACAATTCTTGACACACACGAGTACCCAATGTGTTAAGTGAATACATGTAACCCAGTGCTGTACTAGGGGACACAGAGGTGAGGACAAGGCAGGCTTGGCTGGTCCAGTGGCCACCAAAAGGAGATAGTCTCCAGTCACCACCTCCGTCTGGGTTTAGGATCTTCATTTCATGTCCTTGAGCGGATGTCTTGCCACGCCAGTGTCTCCACACCAGCTCCTGCACACAGTATTGCTGACACCACGCTCCTCCTTCCATCCTCGCATGGTCCTTCAAGGATCCTGAGATCCCGTGGCCTGAGCTGGGCTGGCGCCACCCTGGGCTCCATCCAGCTCTAGGGCCAGGCCTGCTAGTCTCCGGAGCTCGGGCTTGTCTGGCTCCTGGTCCCCTCCTAGAGGGAGCCCAGCCTGGATTCCTGGTTCCCACAGGGTCAGGAGGTGAGGGCTGGCTGGCCTGGGAACCCCGAGGAATGGAAGGGTTTTGTGAAACAAACAAAGAGACCACCAGCAGCATGCCTCTCCTCCCACCCTGGAAGCTGCTCAGAGGTTCCCACAGCCCAGCCAGCCACCCTGCCTCCCCTTCCCACCACCCCTCAGCCCCTTGGGGGGCCACCGCGCTGAGACTGAGCCGCAGTTTTGATGACCCAGCTCTGTGTGTGTGTGTGTGTATTTGTTTGTGTGCACACTTACTCCTAATAAAGGGATCCTGTTCTAGTCAGGGGTTGCAAGGAGAACAATTACATACAGGACACACAATTTATAGTACTACTTACAATGGTCACTCGAGTGAAATACCGAGAAGGTGCAGAAAATCTGTTCTCAACACTAAAGACCTAGAAAATCCAGCCAAAGTCCTAGATCGCACGGCAATGACCTACAATAAGCTGAAAGTCTAGAGCCCATGACAGTGACCCAGCAGTGTATCCCACAGATCTGTGCTGGGAAGGCCCAGAGGTCAGTAGTAGAATCTAGAAAGTCTATGACAGTGGGGAGAAGAATCTGTGCCAGCAGCCCGAGGGTTCTACATTGGAGCCAAGAAGCAATGCTCAAAATAAGGACCAGGACTCCCCCCAAAAGTACCACTGCCATCCTCAGTGACAAGGAGGTCCCAGGCTCCTCCAACAAGGAGAACTGCTGAGCACATATCAGGAAGCCAGTGTGATAAACTTCTCCTGGAGATTGAATAGCACACATCTTCCTCTCTGGAAGAAAGAATCTATGTTCAAAGTAAGGACCAGAGCTCATCCAAAGTGAACTGCAGCCATTCTCAGCGACAAGGTCCTGCACTCCTCAGTGATAACAGCTGAGCTTGTATCAGAGGAGCCAGTGTGACAAGCTCCTCCAGGAGAACCAACGGCTCCAGACAACACCACTTAGGAAAACTCACAATGCCACTCTTCCTCTCCAGGTCTCTTTTTTATGCTGGCCGCAGTCCTCAGGGGGCCATCCGCACTCGCACTCGGCACCACCTGACTCAGTTCAGCTGGTGTTTTAGTTGGCCACCAGTTACCATCCACTACAGATGCTAAAGTCATAATGCACTTACTTTAATATGCTTTAATCTTTAATAACTTCAAAAGTGTTGGGCACACGCCTGTAATTCCAGCACTTGTGAGGCTGAGGCAGGAGGCTTGTCAGCCAGCCTGGGCTACAAAGTGAGCTCAATTCCAGCCTGAATTACAGAGCAAAATCCTGTCTCAAAAAACCAAAACAAGCTGGGCATGACACATACCTGTAATCCCAGCATTGAGGAGGCTGAAGCAGTAGGGTCACCGTGAATTGAAGGCCAGCCTGCACTACATAGTGAAACCCTATCACAAAAACAAGCAAAAACTTCAAAAGTGTAAATGACAGAAACTTACACAGCCATCCTTTAATACTTTTAAAATTTATTTTGTGCCTATTCATTATTGTTATTATCACTAATTTTGGTGGTACTAGGGATTGAACCCAGGACCTTTACGCTGAACTATACCCACGGTCTTTTTTATTTTGAGACAAGATCTCACTAAGTCACCAAGTTGCCCAGTAGGATTTGAATATGTAATCCTTTTGCTTCAGCTTTCCAGAGAATACCAACATATGCCACACCTGGTTTAGCTTTATGATTTTTGAATAATACATTTCAGTTTATTTTTAATTCAGTTAACATTCAGTATCTTCAAAAAGCATTAAGAGGCAGGGCATGGTGGCACATAGCTATAATCCCACCACTTGGGAGGCTGAGGCAAGAGGATTGCTGCAAGTTGGAGGCCAGCCTGGGCTACAAAGTGAGTTCAAAGCCAGCCTAAACTGCATAGTGAGACCCTGTCTCAAAAAGACAAAAAAAAAAAAAGCATTAAGAGAGCTTGGCATGCAGCCTAGTGGTAGAGCACTTGCCTATTATGCTTGAGGATGAGGCTCCTTATGCTAAAAACTAAAGTTTCAAGAGTGATGAGTGTAAAAAAAAAAAAAAAAAAAGAGTGATGAATGTGCTTATTATCTTGAATGCAATGATGGTTGTGAACATATGCCAAAACTTAGCAAAACACACAGTTTAAAATTCACAGCTGGACGTTGTTATCCTTTTCCAAATCTGTGACAGTGAATTTAGATGTAAGAACCCTTTTTTCTCTTTGGTGGTGCTGGGGATCAGACCCAGAGCCTTTTACATACTAGGCAAGTGCTCTGCTACTGAGCAATGCCCCCTCTTAAATAAATGTTATTTGTTATTATTATTATTATTATTATTATTATTTTTGGTACCGGGGATCGAACTCACGACCTCACACTTGCCAGGCAGGCGCTTAAGCCACTGAGCTAAATCCCCAGCCCTATTTGTTATTCAAAATTCATAAAACTAATAAGGGCAAAGAACTTTCAACAATTAAACTCCGGTGTTCTTTCTCTTTAAGCTTAAAAGTGCTCTAAATCTGTAGGGTTAGCAAAGCCTGGGTTGGCAATCCTTACCCCTCCAGGGAGTCCCATTAGGTAAGATGGGATACAGATCATAATCTCTTCTCTCTCTCTGGATGCTAACATCCATGAGGCGGATGTGTCTGTTGTCCTCTTTTAAAGATGGATAATCTGAGGCGTCTTGCTAAATAAAGGTCACACAATTGATAACAGTGGTGGGGTTGGGGCCCGGCCCAGCAGTCTGACTCCAAAGCCTACACTTGGGGTGATCAGGAGGGGTGGAGCCACTTGCACCTCATCCTGCCCAGGTCCTGTGGCAGGATCACCCCCACCCCACTGCACCCCGGGCCTGCACACCCCCAACTCACATCAAAGGCCCCAGGCTTCAAAGGCCGCTAGGAGGGAGATGCACATAAGGGCTGGCTGGGAATGCGGGGAGGCCTTAGGCGAGCTAACACGATTAACCTGAGGCCACAGGACAGGAAGGCTCCTCACTGAGCAGCCCATTCACCCGGAGTGAGATACATTCTCACCACCTGCCACCCTCACAGCCTTTCATTCCAGGGCTGCTAACAAACCTTGGGCACTTAGGAGCCAGGGATGAAATGCAGCTGTGCCCATAGGTGGAAAAACTTGTTAGCTGCCAGCTGTTACCAAATGTGTGCCAGGCACAGTGCTGAGTGGACCAGGTTCAGGGTAACCATGTCACATGCAAACCTCTAAGAGCTCCTTTCCAATTGTGTTCTGTATGTATAGCTATTCCCACTTTATGGATGGGAAAACTGAGGCTCAAATGGCTTAAATACCTGTGCAAGGTCAAGCTGGTGAAATGGCTGAGCTAGAGTCAGAGACTAAACTTTATTCTCTGCTGTGACAGTCAGGCAGGGACAAACAGCTATGCATGTCCTGGTCTTTCCCTGGACTCTGGGTGTGCGGGGAAGTTCTGGGGCTGTTTGTTCACTTATCACCCACACATGTGCAAGGAACCCAGCAATAATGCTTTCTATAGCTTCAGGGGATGGAGGATGGGTAATCCAGCACCCAGATAATGTACCCATAACTAGACTGGAGAAGTTATAAAAGCACGCGTCACCCCCTTTCTTCCCATGTCCATCTCCCCAGGCCAATCATTCCCCCACCAGCCTGCCCTCCCAGCCCCCACCCAGGCTGCTCTTTCAGAGCCAGAGAGGACCCGGCTCTTGAGCTCTGCGGGAAGCTCCCGGCTTGGGGCCAGGCCGCCCAGCTTGCTTCCCTCCCAGCAACACCCAGCCCAGCACTCAGCTCCCAGGACCGTGGCCCTCCAACTCCACCCCTCAGCAACTGTCTCCTTCCCCACTGCCCGCACAGTCTAAGGCCCCATGACCTTTCTCTGCCTGTTCCAGCCCCAGGTCC